>KZ109745.1:25782-53274 GCA_002116395.1 Ramularia endophylla | reverse complement strand
TATCTTAAGTAGGTCTAGAGGAGTCGTCTCGTCTACGATAGAGCGTACTTAAGTATAAAGCTATCTTTTTAATATTATTAGAGGGCTATAGTCTTAGAACTTAGCTAGCCCGTTAGTTAAGTACGGATATACTTAGCCGACGGACTATAGGCCTAGTATAGGAGCTAGACTTAGTAAGCTAAGCTACTAGATGTTCTAAATTAAATAATTAAGATAATAAGGTTCTTAAATTACTTAAGGGAAAAGTCCCTCGCTATATAGAGTTTACTTAATTATATAACTATACCCTAACCCTATCCCTAACCCTAATAGTTAGGGTAAGGTTAGAAGTGGAGCTAAGCTGAAGGCTTGGCTCAAGTGAAAAAGTAATATGAGAACAGCAGAAGGAACGATGGATGACTAACAAGACCCCCCCATGCTGGTGTTGGCAGTCCAACAACAACCTGGAACAACCTGGAACAAACACTACGAAGTCTAGGATGCCCGGTGTTGGTGCCCATACACCTTTTGAAGTCGTGTCTGGCCTTGAACACAGAACTGGAGCCCAGACAACAGCCACGCACAAGTAAATGTGGCATTCTGTATTCACAGCGTCTGGACATCCCGAGATAGTCCGAGGAACAGAGACGCAGCAAACCAAGGAATCACAGCAGTACAGAGCACGACAGTCATGCAACAAGCTCGACTGAAGAAGTACTAATAAAGACTATCCTTGTTCAGACCTGTGAAGAAGTTGCGGTTATGGAAACGGGCGCGCCATCGTCACGAGGGCCGTTGAGCCTATCCAAGCTGCTTCGCAAAGACAAGGAAATCGACCAAGCATCAACCAACTCACTGGCCAGTAGTTCTGACAATGGCATCCGTATGTCTGGGATCTTCCAGGATGACACGTCGGAGATTGTCGGACTACGAGCATCTATCGACTCTGCTATCGATAAGGTCAAAGAACGCACGCGCCGACGTCCATCAGTCGACGATCGTGGACTTGAAATTCGCGATAGTGACGACTCACGACTTTTGTCTACGATCGTCCAAAAGACGAAACGCAAGGTGAAGAAGGGTCTAAAGGTCGCTGATGCTGATTCGGAACGCAATCTAAGCATGGATTCAGGCTCCAGGCTGGGCGCCAGTGAGCTTGAGTTGGGGGGAAACCGCTCCGAGTCTTCCTTGTTGCAGTATGGGAGCGGACGCAGCAGTCTTTTGACAGACGACGAACGATCAGATCCAGACGGGTGAGTCCATCTTTGTTCATGTCAATTCTCATCATCACCATCACCATCACCATCACCGCTTCCCCACATACCTCTCGGTCCGTGCCGAGAACGACCACGCAACAGTGGAACTCGCGGATCGATCGTCAGCTGCACACTGTGCAAGAGCGTTCCACGTTCCATTCTTTGGCCAACCCGCGACCGCGTTCCTGTTTCATACCAGCATATCGATTGTCCTCTGGCGGGTCCAGCAATCATCCATTGTCATTTGAATCCGTTGCTTCCGCCCACCACCGTGGCATCAAAAGCTTACCCCCTCCTTTGTTGACATACACACAGCGACAGTAAGCGTATCAGGCCACCGCTGTCTCCCCGCCAATCCCACCAAGGATACTTGACGCTGTCATCTCCAGAATTCAACGCTCAGACAAGTACAGTTGAGCCCGTTCCCGACGTTCTCGCTTCAACGCACGCCATAGCTGCCGCCGACCTGCCCACCGTCGACCAACAACCTCCCCACATCGTGGAGCCCCACGCAAACAGCAATTCTTCCGCTTCGCTGCCCGATCGAAGTCCATCGCCTGGCAGCAAGCTCCGCAGCGCGTGGACACTTCCTCGTAAGAAGTCTGGCGGGGACACTGAACCGACCAAGACGCTCGGAGGAGGCGGAGGTGGAGGATTAGGAGGCATCTTCAAGACGTCTAGCAGGAGAAACAGTGTGAACACCCAGGCGTCGAGTGACCAAGACGCTCCTCCTGCGGCTCCGCTGAAGGACGAACCCAAAGGCAGCAAGAACAAACGAGAAGGCAAGCAAGGCGTACCCGCAACGCCAAAGCAACTGCCGCTCAAAACTGCCATACCGACCACGCCCCAGAATCTCGTCGAGCAACCTACGACTCTAGTCACCCCACCAACGCCCATCACGGATACCCACGCCGAACCTACCACATTCGCTAAGACCTTTACCTCTCCAGCAGCACGTAGCTTGAGCTCGGTGGAAAGCATACGACACCGGCGAGCACAATCTGCAAACCTGCCTAGCAGACTCTCAACATCCATCAATGCTCCTTTGACTCCAACCCTCGAGGAGACCAAGACTCCGGGTGGAACGCTCAGCTCTCCAAATCCAACCGGCGGCTTCTTTTCATCAGTGTTTTCAGTAGCGCAAAAAGCTGGCGCTCAATTCACCAGTACCATAGTACCAGCCCAGAAGAACAAATCGACCAGTGCTATACCGCTAGATACAGAAGGAAGCGAGGAAGTGATACCTGGCTTAGAAAGTAGACCAGGAACTGCGGCTGCAGAAGGAGAGAAGAAGACGCTTGCGGTCGAGACTCTTGGGAAAGGTAGCCTCAGTCTCAGCCATCTCGGTATTGTGGAGAGTCCAGACACCGTTGCAATGCCGTCGGCCGCTGAGTTGCAGCAGCACGATGAGCAATTTCAGAACGGACAGGAAGGCAAGAAGGCCGAGGAAGAGGCGGCTGCTCGTGCAGTGTCCTCAGCATATGAAAAGCCTTTGCCTTCGGCGATAGGCGAAGCTGTCGGCAGGCCAATGTCCGTCGCATCTACCGACCGGTTGGCATCTCAAGGTCAGCAGACTCCACCAGGGACAGTCATCAACGGCAATGGCGGTGGCATAAAAAGATCGGGTAGTGTCCGAAGCAAGATCAGTGGCAGACGGAAGCACAGAACCAGCTCAGCCACGCAGGGAACGACAAACTCCATCGCCGCCGCCATAATAAACAGCAGTACTGGTCTCGCGAATCCGGCCGTCAATGGCCTCGGACACCGACTTACTGGATTTGCCGTCGCGAGCAACAAGCGCAACAAAGACTTTCATCAATTGTTTCGCAGTGTGCCCGAGGATGACTATCTCATTGAAGACTACAGCGCTGCGCTGCAGCGTGATATCCTCCTGCACGGCCGGTTATACGTGTCCGAGGGTCACATCTGCTTCTCTAGCAATATTCTTGGCTGGGTGACAAACTTGGTCATTAGTTTTGATGAAGTTGTGTCTGTGGAGAAGAAGAGCACTGCCGTCATTTTTCCAAACGCGATTGTGATTTCGACTCTCAATGCCCGGAACACATTCGCCAGCTTCGTCGCCCGAGATTCAACGTATGAGCTCCTGATAGGAATCTGGAAGATCAGTCACCCGAACTTGAAAAGCTCTCTGAACGGCGTTCAATTGGATGAAGGCGGCACGGGAGATAGGACAGAGGTGGCAGAAGCGCTTTCCGATGGTGAGTCGGACGATGCCACCGAGGATGAAGTCTACGACGAAGATGATGATGATGATGCGGGAAGTTTCACCGATGGTGGTATGGTGGCCAGCAATGCTGGCAGCGAAGTCGGCGACGCATCCATCAGCCGAAAGCCCTCTGCCTCTGCTGTAGGAGCTTCTTCACCTCCTGCTGGTGTTAGCTCACGGGGAGGCTTAGAGACTGCCGATGCTGTGTTGACAGGCGCAGCAGTGAGCAGTGAATTCCCTGGCGTACCGACTCATGATCCCACACAATGCACGGAATCAGGCGAACACTATGACAGGCCCTTGACCGACACCACCATCCCGGCTCCACTCGGTAAAGTATACTCGATGATGTTTGGTCCGGCGTCAGGAGCTTTCATGCGCAAATGGCTTGTTGAAGACCAAAAGTCGCGAGAACTCAACTATGTGGATGACAAGACCGGACTTGATAATGAGCACACGACTTTCACGTTTGATTACATCAAGCCGTTGAATGCACCCGTTGGGCCACGGCAAACGAAATGCATAACGACAAATACGTTGAAAGCGTTTGATCTGGAGAAGTCCATCTCGATTGACTGCAGCACACAAACACCTGATGTTCCCAGCGGCAATGTCTTCACGACCAAAACAAGGTATTGCTTGATGTGGGGACCTGGGAACTCGACACGAATGATTGCGAGCTGCACCATCGAATGGACTGGCAAGAGTTGGCTGAAAGGTGAGTTTGCTCATATGCACCATTGATAGCGGCTCGCTGACTGAATCCAGGACCCATCGAAAAGGGCGCCAACGACGGCCAAATCGCATACGTCAAGAGCATCATTACAGCGCTAGAAGCTGCCGTTACCGCCAAACCTCCCGTCAAAGGTATGGCGCGAAAAGGCAAGCGGAAAGACAAAAAGGAAGTCTTCGACGCGGAAGGCGCGGTTGCCAAGCGCGAAGCAGCTATTGCGGCTGTGCAACAATCCAGTAACTGGGGTCCTCTCGAGCCAGTTCGACAACTTCTGGACCCTATATCCTCGATCATCGGACCTTTGATAACATCACAGGTCATCATAGTCGTGCTCTTCGTACTGTTAGCCTACAGCTGGTTCTTCTCGTCTTCTGGGAGAGGTGCGGCTGTTGGAGGACAGGGCATGTATACTCCGGAACGCATGGCGGCTTACGAGGCTATATGGCAGAGGGAGGAGAATGCGCTTTGGGATTGGTTGGATGATCGGGTGGGACTTGGGGACTCCATGTTGCCGCCGGCTAGGCAGAAGGTGTTACGGGCAAAAAGTATGGGAAAGAAGCTTGAAGATGAGAGGATGGAGGGCAGACAGATGGATGAGGCTATTCGGACTACAGAGGAGAGACTGCAAGCTCTGAAGGATGCAGTGGGCAGGAATGCGGAGAAAGAGAAGATGAAGATGAGGACGACGGGTTGATTGCGCGTTGGACTGACTGGACTAGACATGTTCTCTTGGTGTCAGACGTTGAGCTCATGAGCGTTTTGAGCGGTTTTTGTTTGTTGTTACCTCAATTTGACGCTTTGCACTTCTCCACATTGGAACTCTGTCAACCACGCTGCATGGCTCCGCTGAGGTAGTTTTGCACACTATCTACAGCTTCTTGGGAGAAGAATTGCCGTCAAGGTGACTGAAGCTTAGCGGATGTATCAGCTGATGCAGCGAGAGCGCAAGTGCAGCTTCTCGGCGCATCGGAGTAGCATCCTTCTAGGAGCGGACCTGTGGCCGTCGCCTGTCCATCGCATGTGGATCCGATGCTTTCAGATGCTGCAATGGCCGCAGCTCCGCTCTTCACACATTTGTATTCCGATCCGTGAAGAGGCCGTAATTGTTGCGTAAGTGAACATTGCGTGCGCACAATGCTTCGTTCCCGCCGAGCCCGCGACCGTAGAAGACAATTCGCATGTGACGGGCTTAGGTGAATGTATCTTTTTCGGGTGACGTAGATACGCCCGAGCTTTCTCCATGTCGCAACCATCCAACAAATGAACTCTTCTCCGCCCTCTGCCATCACCAATACGACATACTCCGTACAAAGCGACTTTCCCTCCGTCTTCGGCATTGTAATTCGTCCTCACGGTGCTACATCCGCGCAGCCGAGACACGTTCCATATAATCCGCCACTGTGGGAGGGTAGTCGCACCATCGAGTGTGGCTTGAAATTGATGGTAGCTTTAAAGTCCATCTTACGGCACTTTTGACGTCAGCTTTAGGCAAGGCTTCGACGACTACATCCGCCAAGCCAGTGGCAGCGCCATGTCAGGACCGGCAGTCGTATGCATCAAGCGCAAGAGGACCGAACAGGCGCCAGATGCATTGCTGCTGGAGAGGCCGGGCAAGAGGCTGCAAAGCGAAGTCAGTGACATTCAATATGTGCGGCAAAAGGACAGCAAGGACGATGGGCATGGGCATGGGCATGGGCATGACGGCGGAGCGGGGAGTGGGCCAACGCGGATGGGAGGAAGGCAGGGCGCCGACATCGACGACGGGCATGTTTCTGCAAGGGACGGGGCATCTCAATCAGAGAACAAGGCACGGAGAACATTCCAACTCCTCACGCAGCCGACAATGCTGGAACCCGTCGGACCCAAAAACAAGAAGCGGAAACACGATGGTGTTGCCACGTTCGTTGAGCGCAATGCCAAGCAGACGACGATGATGCGATCTATACCAGACTCCACGGAGAGGACTCCGAGCAGGCCATATGCCACAACTGAAGCGCCGCTGAAGCGCCCGGGGCGACGGGCGGCTGTGAATCTCGGCGGTAGCAGTGCGTTCCCGACAAACGCGCATAATGCGCAAGTCGATCATACGGTGGCGAACAGCCTGCATGAGTTCGCCCAACAGGTCGTCGCTACAGAGGCGAAGCCCCGCATAACCGCTATGCCTAAATTGCCGCCACAGCGGAGTCGGGCATTGCACCGACAGAGCATATTACGCAATGTTACTAAAAATGTCAGCATCGACCAGGACGGGGATGCGGACATGGAAGATGAAGCAGACTATGTGTACGACACGTACATTCTGGCACCCAGCTCCAGCGACGGCGCCGTGCGGGCGAATGTGTACGATGCCTTGGGCAACGTCGGCTATCTAGTCATCACCGAAGAAGACCAGGACGTGTGGGAGACGTACCTTGAGGACGAGCCCAGTGACAAGGACTGGAACAGTGATGAAGAGGATGAGAACGCCGAAGACTGGTATGGTGCCGACTATCCCGACGACGAGTTAGCCTCCGACGACGAGTTCGGTCGCAACAACGATCACGGCTTCCGCACTCGTGGTGCTGCGGACGATGAAGAGTGGGATGAGGATACTGGAACCTTCTCCGATGTGGAGGATGACCGGCAGAGGAACCCATGGAAGGATATGCTTCGGTGATTCTATCTGATTCTTATGTGGTGTGGTATGAGGTACAGTGGAATAGAGTAGGTCGCTTGCTATCAGCGAATGTCTGTCTCACAGTACCTGCCCGCTCTGGCCAAATCAATGCATGGCCAAAACTACCCTCCGTCTGATTGAAGAAATCCTGTTCGTCCCGCGCAGCAATAGCGGGACGGCGTGGTCCGCCAATTGTCTGTCTCGAAGCTCGTTTCCATATTCATGCGTTAGCAAGGCTACCCAGCCTCGTCTCAATAAATCATGCACAGAGCCGTCGTGCTCGGTTCGTCGTCAAAGTCCGCTAGTCATGCAGCCACCCATTCTCTGCCTGCTCCCGGGCGGAGCTGCCTCCTTGCACGGTCGTCCGGCACTGCGTGTGCCCGTAACGGACCTGCAAAGATTCTCTTTGACGAAATGTGGATGAGGATAATGAATGATGATGTCTTGTTGGAAACTTGCTGGTGCTTTCAGCGGGGTTCGTTGGTGCATCGGAGTATGCGCTGGCGGGGTCGATCCAAGAGGAGGTATATCAACTACTGGGTGGAAGGTACCCGATCTGGATGAGAAAGGCTTTGGAGAAATTCCTGGCTCGCAGTTCCACCTCTCGACAGTCAGCGGAGAAGGTGCCTGGCCCGCTCTTCAAAACTTCTGCCAGTCCCCAATCCCTCCTCGCGCGGTAGTAAACTGACGTTAAGCCTCCCTTTGAGCGCTGGCCAAAGGTCTCGGCGAATTTGTCTTCGATCTCGGGCCAGCTCTGGTCTCGCATGATGCGGGCGTACATGATGAAGAACTTTTGCTCCTCACTGTACGAAGGTCGAGGGGCCCGAGGTCTCCTGCTCATGGGATCGGTTGGAGACCAGGGCGGACTCGTGCCCGCTGCATCTGGACGGGTACTGTCTCCAGGGTAAGATGGTCGTGGCTGGAGAGGAGTGTACTCCGTATACGCGAGCTCATTTCTCGCCTGACCTGGCTGGACAGCTGATATCGGCAGTGGTGAAGAGATGGGTGGATCTGCCGACGGGCTGCCTGTCGCTGACTCCTTGCGTTCCGCCGCTGCGGTGCCCGAACTTCTATCCTGCTGCTGGCTCGTTGCGGCGACTTCGGTTGTTAAGAGCAGGTGGATAGGGATTCTTCCCGACCTGCGGGCCGCCTCATTTCCGCTATCCATGGCTCTCGATATAGGACACCAGCAGATTCTAACGAGAAGGTCGTCGGTCAGCAGCAGTATCCATTAGGGACTCCAATCTTGTGACAAGGTTGTGAGTCTCAATTGGAGCAGCGGCCTTCAATCACAGTCGTATGCAGTGGAACGCCTGCGGTCTGCTGGGGACACCGGACAACATCCTAGCCTCATTGCTCAGCAATCCGCAGGAGGGCGCAGTGCGTGGGGCGCTACCAAGAAATACCCATCAGCAGACAAGTCTGTAGTAGGAGAGAATTTCGAGCTTATGCACGTGCGCTGGTAGTCGGCATCGAATAAAGTGAAGACGAATCGGCTGGGACCGTATGATCCGCATCAGTCCCCTGTACGTTGATTATTATTGACCAATTGATGGCTGTTGGGCAAGCAAATCAATCACATTTCCTCCGAAAGCCACAGCGTAAACTGTCAATCTGCCGCCAGTCTCCGTGAGCTTGCCGGTCTGGATGATGGCTTTCTGCAGGCATGTGGCAATAAACACCATCTGAATCGTGCTGAACGATCATAGATCGTAGGGTCTGGAGCCTGGCCCATCCGCAAGCTGCTGAGGGGCTGGAAAGAGTCTAGCAGGCCACGCATAGTTACTGATTGGGGAAGCTTTTTGACCCTTCCTTCGACCAAGCTATTTCACCATACATATTCCGTGCGACGTTGTTTTCAACGTTGCACCGGACGATGCTCCGAAACAGTAATGTTGCTTCATCCGCCTCCGGTCTGACACGTGCTGTTCCCGCATCATTACTCGGTCGTGTCGTCAGGTCAAATCTAGGCCTTCGACTCTCACAACAACTCTCATCACGCCAGCCCCTTTATGTTCCCTCGTTCCATTCGGCTTTCCCCAGAAAGTGTGGACCCTGTTGTGGTTGGATGCAGCCTTGCGGGGCTCTCCTGCGGCTAAGTTATCGCCCAGCAAAGACGAGCCGATGGCCGATGAACTCGCAGAGCATGCGACAGACTGACGCTGACGCTGCAGCTGCCTGTTGCTGTCCGGAGTCGCCCTCCGAGTAGCACAAGCGGCCGACGATGATCTTCTGTGAGACATAACATCGTCAAAGCCCAAAGGTGGAGCCCACTGCCGCTTCCATCTGCAACTCAAGGCCCGCGAACAAGCGTGTAGTGGACCGTAGCGTCCAAGGATGCTAGCCTACAGGGGCTAGCTGCAGGACACGCGATTCTTCGATTGTCTTTGCGATTTCCAGCCTAGGAGACGATCTTGCTTCGAAGAAAGTGGGCGCGAAGCACACACTCTACCATTCCTCGTTTCGTCTTTTTCGGTGTTCGTCTGCCGGTTCAACTGCCAGTGAACGAGCGGCTGTTTTCTGTGAGAACATCTATGATCTCACCCCTTTCACCTGTGTGTACGACAGCAAGGTCGAATTGTTGAGAGAGGTAGTGGAGTAGCAGTCACTAACGAGCTTGTGCTAGTGCCATCTTTTGTGCCACCTTTTGTGCCACCTTTTGCATCGGGGAGGCGCAGGTACGGAGGGGTCAGAAAGGCACAGCAGGCTGGGCGTCATTCGCAAGAGTCGGTCGTTACTCCGAAACTATCTACTGTAAGCATTTTCGGAGACGCTCACTCGGATGCATGTCCGAAAACCCGGCGCCCTACTTCAGTAACTCCCGAAAGATGTTCATAGGAGCCGAGCGAGCAGTCTTCCAACATCGTTACAGTTTGTATAACATGCAAGCGAGCGGTGCTCTTCGACGTTGTTGGCTATTTTTCTCGGTGGCGAATGTCGATAAAGAGATGTTGTCAACTCTTCGTCACCCACCAGTGACTTCAGAGATATGTGTGATGACGCAGACGCCGCAGGTCTTCCTCGAAACTGCACGTGCTGTTATGTCCTACTAACATAACAGTATCTGCCATGCTATAATGTGTGGCTGTAACCATAACTCTGATCAGCTATGCTCGTTTGACCTATATGAGCATGCTCCAAAACACAGCACGATGTTCTGTCGACACCGGTGAGGGAAATGTTGAGCGCATGTTACAATAGCCTGGCTACGTCCTCTACCACTTCCCTAATCGATGTACCAATGCAAAGTGGATGATCTGGCTCAGAACTAGACTGCTTCTGAGCACTACATCTGCTGCTCGGGCAGTGCATTGTTGGATGGACTCGTGGCCCGTGGGCCGAGCAAGTTATTTCATTGTCGCAATGGTATTCCGGGTGGGCTTCAAGGTGGATGCTTCAATGTCATAGGCTTCATCTTGAGGCTTCATCGTGCAGGAGACTACTGATCCTCTAAAAGTAAAACCCAAGCGAGCAACTTCATCTCTCCATCGCCTTTCATGATCAACGATTTTTCCCGGATACGCTGAAGTAGATATGCAAGAGAAATGGAATACCAAACTCTTCGAATGAAGCCGCCAAGAAATGATCGACGATATGACATTCGATATATCAAGATCCTTCAATCGACGATAGATCATAGAGAGGCCCGATAGATTGGCTCATCTGGAACATCTTCATCGGTATCGAACGGTGTTCGATCTCAAGCTTGAGGGCCTTCAGGATTCCCTTCGGTTGGTGGAAAAGCTAGGGAGGGAAGGCGAGCGAGCTGTGTGGAGAAGTTTCAGTGAATTGCCGGATCGGTTGTACTTTCAGGCGTGCGTATTATACCCGTCGCTGAGCAAAATGTGAGCAGACTACCCCCTACTTTTCCGAGCTGTTCGGCTCCGCTTCGACACTGACACCCAGCGGAGCGTTGCAATTGCCGGCCACGATGGGGTATGATGATTCGCCATACTGCTCAGCGTACTCTATTTCCGAAAGACCGATGCATTGAGTATCTTGTCCGGAGAGCACATAAACTCAGGTGGCGGAGCGGTGAGCTCCGAGAGGTCCACTGGTGAGCCAGCAGAATGTTGAACAGGTCCAGACTTTTCTGCATCTCTCCATGACTCGACTTCGAGCGGACTGGAAGGAGTAGCAGCTCTCCTCGATGTATGCCGACTACCTTACGTTGCTGGTGCTGACTCTCGACGAGCAGGGCACTGATGAGCCAGGTTGGCGGCCTGATCCTTTACATGATAGCGTTTGTCAAAACGTGAGCATCAAGAGGAGGGAGGATGATACGCAGCCGGGCAGAGAAGATGGTGGTAGATGAGCATCAGCACGAGCTCTGAAAGGCTACGCAATCTCCAGCACAATCATCTGGTAATGTCTTCGGCTTGGGCTCGCTCACGACGGGATTCTACCGATAGCACTGGAGCGAGACGAGGTATTTGCAAGAGTTGCTGCAAGGGTACAGCCCGGCTACCAGCTTCATGATCTAGGCTGGAGTGATCGGATACCACAATATCGAGGCTCGCTGACTACGGACAATTCTTCCTTGACTTTACCTCACGAAGGCATTGCTTTTGATGGCTGCGAGCTGGCACTGGCCGCTCGTGGGCCTGCAGCACAGTACCTGGGTGAGAGACGTCTCGGATCGTATCTATCGTCCATCTCCAGAGAGTATACCACGACTCTACGACTGAAACGGTCAGAAATAGTGAAGGAGCTCATGGCCGGCGTTTGACACCAGCTGGCATCACTGTTGCCTGTCCGTTGTAGGCCTGCCCGAGATCCTCCGCTCGTAGACCAACGTGCGAAGCTCCGTCTCATAGGTGGTCTCTGATGGTTTTCTACGCTGGTGAATATACTTTCCGGTTGAAAAGACTTATCCTCACATACCCCCGTTTGTGCATGTGTTTAGGGTTAGGGTTGGGGTAGTGCAACATCTCTTTTTTCTCGATACACCAACGCATATTACTCTCTTCTATGACTGCAGCGCCCTCGTTGGGCTAGAGTGTCAACAGCTTTTGAGTGTCTTCAGCTTTCCGAGACTATGTTGGCAAAAGCACATCCGAGCTTACTTCAAGCATTGTGCCGACTACATTGCATGGTGTTGCAACAATCTCGGAAAAGCTGCCATCCTACTGGATTGTAACCCACCCGAAACAGAGCGATACCGTCCTTTTCTGCCATGCGAGTCTCCATAGAGCCCAACACCCTCAATTGTAACTTCATATCTCTCCCTTCGAAAATTCATCACATGCAAAATCCCAACATTCCTTGGCGTGCAAACGACCGCGTAGCATCTGGCGGCCTCCTTTCCATCTATATATATATGCCCACCTCCATCACGTCAGTCGAACGTACCGACGCCTTTCGACTGATGGTAGAACAACACAAGCTTGCTGCCGCACGGCTGAATATCTCCTCGGTAACTTTCTCGTACCTGCACGCATTACCAGCCTCCGTGTGTTCTTCTTTCTCCCTACAGTCTTTTCTTCGGCGCAAATATGATGCTCGACATGTCAAACTACTCGGAATGTAATACGCCATCGAAGCTCTGGACATTTTCAAGTCGTCGCTTACTTTTCCCTACTTTGTTTTCTTAGCGCCCTTTTGTTGATGAGTGAGTGAACGTGGCTAAGCGAGCTGCTCGGTTAGAGATGAAAGCTTGCTTGACCTCAGTAGAACATCGATAGTGTGGCATGTCAAAGTATCCAAGGTCAGGTACGACTCTCTGGAACCAGTGCACAGGCAAGGACCACACCGGACGATGTATGGACCATAATAAGTTCTTCCAACTTACACGCCTCTACAGCCAGACAGGGGTAGCAGCCCCAACCACCTTTCCTTCCTCATTTTTTCCTAATGTCACCCTCGCAACCTCTCCCAACTTCTTCCCATCGAATCCCAGAACCGACACAACCCCGTCCTCACTATCACACATAGCCAGATACTCCCACTCCCCAAACTCCTCCTTCCACGGTGCAGGCTCAATAGCATTGGCCAATCCTCCGCTCGTGGGCGTTTCCCAAATATCAACAGCTTCTTCGCTTTCCAGCGTTCCCACAGGCGTAAGCTTGAACACCGCCACAAAACCTTTCGTACTCTTTTCCAATCCTCTCGTGGAAGCATACAAGAACTTTGGATGAGCCGGGTCTGGACCAGTAGAATATCGCACCTCATCCGCCCAGAATTCGCCACATTCCCTGCCCTTGGGCAGAATGCAGCCTCCTTGTTTGTGCTCCAAAGTGACGCCATCGGAGGCAACGGAAAACACATCAACCATGCTACTATGTTCCTGCAAGCTATACAGTACCCTGCCATTAGGATGCGGCCACGTATGGCGTGGTCCATCGTGTCCTCTGGGTGCCACATGCTTTCCTCCGAACTTCAATGGCGGCTCCGGACTTCCCTTGATCAAGCTCTGATCGACGGAATACGACCATATGCAGTTTCTCCCAATATCAGCAATATACAGCGCCTTGCCATCGGGACTAAGATCAACGGAGTGCGCACCATGTCGCAGCCCACCGAAGTCCCCGTGCGCGACCTCTCCACGTTTCTCGGATTGGTTCTCCCCTTGACCCGTTACGAAATCTAATTCTTGGACCAAGTGACCGATTGAGCCGTCGGCTTCGAGGCGAAAGACTTCACCTGTAGGACCACCGGCACTGAAAACATGGGTGGAATTGGAGCAGACATAGCCGGATGTTGCTTTGACCTGTTTGGCGTTTAGAAATTGAATGTCGCGGCCATGACTTTTGATCGCGTAGGAAGCAATGGACGGTTTCTCGGTCCAGGCTGTGCAGTAGAGGAATTTGTGGTCTGCTGAGAGAGAGAGCCAGGAGTGGCCGCCTATGGCTGGGTTGTCTTTTAGAAGTTTTAGGCTGGCTTTTGAGGTGGAAGTCGGTGGGGAGAATTGGAGTAGATAGAGGGAGGGTGTGTTGAACGCTCCTACTAGGAAATCCATCGTGGGGAATTGGAAGTCCGGTGGCTTGGGTGATTTGATGTGAATGTTGGAATTGGTTGCCGAGGATATTGACTGGATTGGAGTGCAAGATACTTTAATGTTTGCCCTCCTCTTGATCAGGTCTCGAATTCAAGGGCTAGAAGGTCTTTTGCTCTAGTAATTCTCTTCTGGCAATGGAAATTCATTCACGAGAGAAACAATGCTGACGTGAGGTGGAGAGGAAGAGAGAGAGGGAGCGGAATAGGCCCCGCTGAGGAGTACGCGGGCCGGTACTGTACCAATCTCATCCTTGCGGTGATGTCTTCATCACTGTGTTGTCTGTCATCATAAGACAGCTTCATGGTAGGTGATGAGCAGTGTAGGTCTCATGTGGAAGCTTTCGTGAATGCAGCAAGTTGTCGTTGCCGATGTTATCACGATGGAGGAGCAACCTACAACGTAGTAACCCCGTGCCTTCCTTAGGTCATGTAGCCGATGACGACGTCCTTCTCGTTGCCCCGCCAAGCAACCTCTTACTTTCACGAGACAACATTGAACCCTGCGCCTCGATTTCCATCTCCTGCCAAACACCACCACATCCATCATGCAATCCGGAATATCCGCCTCCTCAGAGCTCCATACCGTCTTCAACGACTTTGTCTCCTCCCCAGACCAACGAATCCTCCTCGCCAGCATCGAATCCGAGTCCCTAATCCCCAAAACCACCCTCGCCCTCAATAATGCCTCAGACTTCAAAGCCGACCTCGCTCAGCTTCAACCGCACCTTACACCCAACGCCGCAACATACGCCATAATCAAAATCGACCCTTCCGCATCAGACGGCTATGTAGCAGTCACATATGTCCCCAATGCCGCACCCGTTCGACAGAAAATGCTATTCGCTTCCACGCGGTTGACCCTGGTGAGAGAACTTGGGATTGAGCGGTTTCGGCAGACTTTGTTTGCGACTGAAGCTTCAGAGTTGACGGCTGAGGGGTGGGAGAAACATGAGAAGCACGAGAGTCTAGAGGCGCCTTTGACGGAAGAGGAAGCGGGGTTGAAGGGGGTGAAGGAGGCGGAGTATGGAGAGTCTATGGGGACCGGGCAAAGGAGAGGTCACGTAGGACGAGGGGTGGAGTTGAAGACTGGGGAGGGTGTCCTTGAAGCACTGGGGAGTTTGAAGGAGGAAGGTTGCAGAGGGACGCTTGTGCAGCTCAAGTTTCAGTTGCCGGACGAGACATTGGTGCTGGATGCGAGTGCGGATAGTGTGCAGCCGGGAGATGTTGCGGGACTTATATCCACTACTGAGCCTCGGTATAGTTTCTACTCTACGCCGCAGGAGGGAGAGATCGTGTTTGTATACACATGTCCGACGGGGAGTAAGATCAAGGAGAGGATGGTGTACAGTACGTCCAAGAGCTGGACGAGGATAGTTGCGGAGAGGGATGCAGGGATTGTGGTTGGGAGGAGTTTGGAAGGAACAGAGCCTAGTGAAATTACGGGAGAGTTGGTTGGTGGTGGAAAGGTTGAGGAGACGGTCGTGGAGACGAAGCCTGCCAGCAGTGGATTTGCGAGGCCAAAGAGACCAGGACGGCGATAGGATGAGACAAGTTCACGAGATGATGGAGCGGAAGATGAACATCATGAAGAGCAGCGCTATACATCACATACCTTGACTCGTCGGATGAGAGAGAGGGCTGTTATTACTGAAGTATGCTCCTCATCCAAAAGACTTGCAAGTCAGTGAGCACCTGCCTAGGACCGCTCTCACCCACCCGACAGTCTCAAAAGCCAGAGAGAAGGAGTCAGGATACATATCATGCCAGCTTTTGTTCCGTCGCTCTACCTCCAGCAATCCGTCGTGACACTTGAGACCGCTGTAGTATCATGCAATGCAATTTCCAGAGCCACCACTTTCTTGGCGACAATTTTCTCGCCGCAATCCGCTCAAAGCCCCACGCCGCCATCTTCATCGCTCGCCGGCGATTCCTCACTCCCATCAAGCACACAAACTCCTTCCTCAGTCCCAAACACCCTCAATCGATTGCCATACACCCGCCAGAAGTCCGATCCAAACCGTGGCATCCCACCCTCCATCTTCACTCCTGAGAAATCCTGCCCACGATGTTTTCGATCACTCGGATCATAGATCTCCCCATCCTTGGTCTTACCAAGCGAAGGATCTCCAGTCTTGTTCCACTTTGCATCGTGATCAGAGGGTGTGAATCCTTCTTCCTCCAAGTCTTGTTGTCCGTCAATTTTCGCAACAGATTCGTTGAGGGTCAAGCCAGCCATATTGGGCGGCTCTTCGGAGTCAACGTAAGCGCCTTCTCTCTCCAGCTTTGCGGACAGCCGAACAGCAATCTGCGCCGTCAAAAAGGAGTCGTACCCAGCCTCGTGGAATGCTTCGTTGTCTAGGTACTTTGTGTGATCCTCATCAACTTCCACCTCCGGCTGCCGGATCGCGGAAAGTTGATCTGCGATTTGCTCAAGCGAACTGGCGGGACTTATGTCGCCGCAGTTGTGCGTGGACATGTACTTTGTGTCGACAATCACTGGCCATAACTTGTGAAGTTTCCTCTGAAATTCCTCGACCGTATTTGGGAGCTCCCCAACGAAAGTCCGGTACACATACACCAGATCAAGAAAGCAATTATGGCCAACCAGAACACGAGGTCGATGGCGCATGAGGTTCTGGGCGCGGTGGAACTGCGCCTTGTAATCATCCAAATCCACGAAAATAGCTTCACCAGTAGCGGAGTCCTTTGCGCACTCTCTCAGATCCAAAGAAGAGATGTTCGAGCCGGAAAGAGCGTCGATGATCCATCTGAATCCTTTTTGACGGGCGATCCGTTCTTCGAGCTCGCGCTTGCGGCCTGAAGCGATGCGGTCCTCGCGTTCTTTGTCGTAGCGTACAATCTGGATATACGCTTTTCGGGCGATGGATGTGAGGGTCGGAAACTCGGCGCGTACTAATTGGTGGACTAGTCTCTTCTCAAACCTCGACAGCTCAGTAGGCGCGACTTCTTCTGGAGACACTTCCCCAGGGTTGATGTTCAGATATTCGAGAGTTCCGAGATGGGTACTGTCCACCCAAGCCTGGATCTCACCGCGGACACGGGAGAGGAAGGCTAGCGATTCTGTCTCGGTAGGTTTGATGAAGATGTCTGCCATGGAATTTTTGTCGTTTCGAGCTGTATGTTTCTGTCGAGCAACATGGCTCTCCTCGCGATTGAGATACGGAACTCCATGCGTGAAAGGCCTGCCAATATCGAAACCAACTTTCAGCAGAAATTCTGCGGCACCGGATTGGAAGGAGAAGATGCGTTCGACATCTAGACCGCGTTCGTTGATTACAGGGCTGAGATCGAAGTTGTAGGGTTTCAACTTGTATTTCTTGTTCTCAACATCTTGTTCGACGCATGTGATTCCGATCTGGAGAATTTGATATCGTTCTGCTGCGGCTTTGGTTTCAAGGTAGCGCCGTTGGAGGGTTGGTTTTCCAGCAGATGGGTCTTTGGTAGGAATGCCAGAGAGTTCGAGGTCGAAGGTTACGAAGTGGGCGGTGGATATATCGGTGAGGATATCCGGGAGGAGAGGGTAGAAGGACGTTTTGTCGACGTCCATCTTGGTCTCCTTGATGGTATTGGTCTCCTTGGTCTTCTTGTTCGGGGTAATATTGTTTGATGGTGAAGCTGTTGGAGATTGTGGTGAGATGAAAGAGGGGAGGAGAGACCAGAGAGAGCAAACTTGATGCAATTGCGGCGGTCTGAGATTGGCATGTGC
Organism: Ramularia endophylla; assembly: GCA_002116395.1. Classification (NCBI taxonomy): domain Eukaryota; kingdom Fungi; phylum Ascomycota; class Dothideomycetes; order Mycosphaerellales; family Mycosphaerellaceae; genus Ramularia; species Ramularia endophylla. The sequence continues at coordinate 35,700 of KZ109745.1, read as the reverse complement.
ATGTGCATGTGCTATTGCTCGCGCATGCTTGCCGCTGAGTATACTTGCCTTGATACTGGACTGCAGGTGGCGAGTGAATGCCGCCACGCTTGTTTCTGTTCAGCTGCCACCGGCAGAAAATAGCAGTGAAGTGGTACCTTATGAGCAACCCGGTACGCCGATGCAACGCAACCAAGACAACAGCAAACAACCAAATAGCAGACGGTGATGGAAAGTGATGATGGAGTTGATATTGCCAGGGCCGTCTTCAAATTTGGGTAGGCCTCGGTCTCGGCGAATCGATCCCGAGAATGAGATGACGGCGGACGGAACACGCCAACCAACCTCGTGCAACACGTCCAACAACACCACGTCGTCGTCACCCGTATAATTGAAGGACATTTCCTGCAGCTTAAGGTGAGGTAGCCACTACTACCGCCAGCAGCTGCCTTCACTCAACCACAAGGAAAATCATGGCAGCAACGGAAACGCTCCACCGCGACAGCCTCGACAGCGCCTACCTCTCCTCCTCCCTGTCCTCCCTCTCCCGCCCCCGCTCAACAGCTTCCCTGACAGTAAAGGCATACAAACAAGCCACCCAGCTCTACCTCACCAAACGCTTCAAAGAATCTCTCGAAATTCTTGAACCGATCGTTACGCCCGAAGGAGGAGAAGGAAGGGCAGCGCCAGTGACGCAGAGCAATAAAGGCACGCGGACGAAAGTCTGGGTCTTCTATCTCAGTCTCTTGAACGCCATCATCGACTTGGGCGCGGATGAAGGTAAGACGTCGTTTGGGAGTACGAAATGGAGGCAGATTACGGCAAAGGCTACGGAGGGAGGGGTATGGGAGGATGTAGTCCAGCACGGCTATGGTGGGAATGAAGGGGATGTGGATCCTGATGTTGTGCTCAATCTAGCAACGCTCTTGCTCACGCACATGTCAGACCAGAAGTTGAATCAGCAGAGGTTGGAAGCATATCTGAGTGCGAGCGCAGATGCGGCACAACTGGCATTTATGCAAGAGGGCATTGCGACGCCCATGTCTACTGGAACGAGTTCACCGAAGGAGTTGACGACAAGATTGAAGATTCTGGAACTGTACACCCTTCACGTCCTGCCCGCGAACGAGGAGTGGGATTATGCACAGCAGTTTATTGAGATGAACGATGTTCTGGACGATGAACACAGGGAGGCATTCCTGCACGCTCTCGCAACTCTCAAAGACGAGAAGGAAGGTCTCAGCCAACGGGAGCGGGAATTGGAGGAGTTGCGCGAACGAGAAATCGAGGAGCAAAGGGCGCGAGATGAGGAGAAGCGGAAAGATCAGGAACGTAGGGAAGAGGAGAGAAAGAAAGTTGCTGAGGCTGAGAGAAATCGTCCTCGTCCTCCGCCGGCGGCATCTTCCAATGGGAAGCCTTCTGCACAGAAATCCAGCAGTCAAGCTCCGTCCTCCAAACCGCCTCCCCCGAAACCTTCCTCCCAGAAGAAAGCCCGGATCCAACCGAATCGGGCGACTTTTGTCTCTCGCGCTTCCTCACTTGTCAACAATTTCCAGCAGATGGTCTTGCAGGCTTCGAGAAATGTGGCTGGTTCAAACATGGCGCTCGCGAGGTTCTTGATGTTCCTGATTGCTTTTATACTGCTGATCGCGAGGAGAGACCTGCGAGATAAGTTACGGAGAGCCATAGAGAATGGTTTTGCCAAAGTCAAGCAGACTGTGGGCATGGGAACGAAGGTCAGCTACATCTAGACCTGGGAGGAATAGTGATGGAGGTAATGGCGTATGGAGGGTGTAGAGAAATGACGTGTATGGCTATATGCGCAGAAACGGAGATTGCTGGAGGCATCTCAGAGTATGCCTGTGCGAACGTGAGAAGTGTGGGTTCATTCACTCAGAATCGATGCCAAGGCAAAGAAACAATCCGGAAGCAGAACCATGCAGACTTATATGATCTGCCAAACCTTTGCCTCTTCACATTCGATCATAGATACATGAATAACGAGCCATCCCGTCCGCTCTGGCATATCTAAGCATGTAATCGCTGTACTAGTAGTTCAGTCGGAGACGATGAGCGAATCCACGGTATTGAATGTTTTTGCATTTTTTTGTTGCTTTTGCTCCATTCCACATACAATGGTATACCGTTGTCATTCCATACAGCTTTCACGGGGAGCCCAGGCATTGGCAAGCTACGTAATTCACCTCGAAACCCTCAAAACCATCTCAACCATAATCTCACTCAAGCCAAGATAATTTTCCGGATCGCAAAGCTTCTCGAGTTCATCTTCAGGCAATCCAGCCCTCTTGATCTCCTCACTCTCCTTAAGCAACTCAACCAGACTCTTATCCTCGACCTGAGCTTTCCGACACAGCTCATACACCAAATCATGAGCTCTCTGTCTCCCCATGGTTTTCCCTAAACCCATCATGACAGCCTCGGATACAATAGCACCTTTACTGAGCGCCAGGTTTCTCTTCATGCCCTCCTCATCAACCTCGAGATCGGCGAGAAGGTAGTGGGTGTGTGTAAGACAGGCATGGCTAAGAGCGCATATCTGAGGCAGCATGATCCATTCGATCTCCCAAGGTCCGGTGCTGCGTTCATGGTCTGCTACTATTGCTTCTGTCATTCCATTCGCCATAGTTCGAACACTGCTCGCCATGGAGCAGATGTACGCGCTTGCGATGGGATTTCTCTTCTGTGGCATTGTGGAAGAGCTACCGCGATGAGGAACGTAGGGTTCCCGAGCCTCTCCAACTTCAAGCTGCATCATGAGTTTGAGATCCGTAGCGAACTTCGCGCATGTAGCCATCAGCAAGGCGAGAAAATTGGAGACTTCGGCGAAGTTGTCGCGCTCAGTATGCCAGGCTATCTCAGGGACTCCCAATCTCAACTCCTCCGCCAAGAGACGTTGACAGCGGAGTGCAAGAGGGATATCTGAAGGCGGCGGCGGATCATGAGATGTCTCTTCAGTAATGGTAGCCAAGGTCCCAGCAGCTCCCGAGAATTCCAAAACCAACAATCTCGGTCTCAACTCCAACAATCGCTCTCGGTGTCTTTTAAAAGTTGCCAACAACCTCGCCATCTTAAACCCAAAAGACATCGGAACGGCTTGTTGAAGATTACTCCTCGCAGCCATGGGCGTAGCTTTATGCTTCTCACACAACTCGACGAGAGCACTAATGATAGCATCCAAAGCTTTCTCAACCAAAGCAAGCGTATCCCTCAACTGCAGCACAGTGGCGGTATCAGTAACGTCCTGAGTCGTAGTTCCCCAATGGATCCATTCGCCCAGTCCAGCCTCGACTTTATTAATCTTCTTAACAAGTTCTTGTACAACTGGTAGGACTGGATATCCAATCAACTCGGTCTGTTTTTTCAATTCATCGAAGTCCAGTGCCTCAATTTTGCAATGCTTGACGATTTCATCGCAGGCTTTCTGAGGGATGATTCCCAGTTTCGCTTGGGCTCTTGCTAGTGCAGCTTCAAAGTTGAGGTATTGTAAAGTCCGGTTTCGATCGGACCAGATTGAGGAGATCTGGGGCGTCGAGAAGACGTTGCCGTAGATTTGGGAGTCTGTGATTGCCGTCATTGTTATAAATTGGTTGTTGTGTTGTGGAAGGAGTGCTGTACCTTAGATGGTCATCAGTGAACGCCGATCTCGCTGGCCAAATCTGACCTACATCATCATACCGCTGCATCACGTGCCTTGTGTGTTGCAGTGTCTTGGACGCAGCGGATGTCCTAAGCGGGTTGTTTCAGGGAACGCAATGACTTTGCGAAGATGATGTTGGAAATGGTCAGCTCAAATCATACCTTCCTCCCCCGTGAGAAGCTATCAGCGTCAAAACCATGCATGCATTCGTCTTGTGCCATACATACATATCATTACCATCATCTGCATCTCAGACCTACTCTGAAGGAATGAATATCGAGGTTCCCACGCGTAGGTAGCCAATACATCGTCAGTCTTCCACTCATCCAAATGTTTCGTCGCAGTTGCCACCACAGGCGCCTCTGCGCCAGTATTTTTGCTTTTCTCGCCAAAGAAGAGAGCGGTTACCACAGCTCGTCGCCGGAATGTCGCTGCCGTCGTGTGCCTGTCACAACGTGTATGCTCATGCTGCTTCCTTCATTACACAAATCGATGTTGCCCGTGCTCGCACACAGTTCTGAGAGAGGAGGTTGCTTTCGACCAGCCTCGTCCGCGAATTCTTTTCTTTCAATTTAGAAATCAGGGAACAAGTGCCGGTGTCTAGAAGTACTTTGTCAGCTTCAATACCTCACTCTTACGAATAAGCAGCACTCACAGATCTTCCCCGGTCGCGCCGTACGCCTCAGTCTCCTCTGGATACTTGTCAAACAGGCTCGCATCCCCTGCACCTCCCCGTACAGGCGGTACGTATGGAGCATCAATATCCTTCTTCTGCAATCTATCCCAAGTAACCTCCGCGAACCACGCGTGTTGCATAACATCGTTGCTGCCACCAGCCAAGTTCCCCAGACGTCTTGTCAGATCCGCTGTGATGAGTTTGGAAAGCAGGTCTTGGGCATCTGGGTGGATGTATGGTGGGTACTTGACGCGGCCTTTCAGAATGTTTTCGTAGATTTTGAGAGGTGAGCCAGAGTCCCAGAAGGGTGTGAATCCGGCCAGCATTTCGAAGATTAAAATTCCTAGACTCCACCTACAAACACATTCTCATTAGTGCCTTTGTCTTTGAATCATCGTGAAAGCGCAGACGTACCAATCAACGCTTTTGTTGTAGCCTTTGCTGCTCACGACTTCAGGTGCTAGATAATCTGGCGTCCCACAAAGCGTCCATGTGATGTCAGGAACCTCCTTGGCAAAGCCGAAGTCTGTGATCTTTATGTGCCCGTGACGGTCCAGAAGTAAGTTCTCAGGCTTCAAGTCACGGTAGATGATGTTCATGCTGTGCAAGTAGTCGAGCGCAAGAGTGACCTCAGCTGCGTAGAACTTTGCGACAGGATTCGGGAAACGCTAGGCACGAATCAGTAAAGAACTCATACGCCCTGCCAGACTCCCTCAATACATCAGCATACCTGAGACTTCCTCAACAAGCTGAACAGCTCACCGCCTTCAATAAAGTCCATGACCATGTACAGATTCTTCGAATCCTGCCACGTTCCCCAAAGCGTGATAAGAAAAGGGTTCCTACACCTTTGCAACATCTTGCGCTCATCGTTCGTGTGTTCCACTTGCTTCATCTTGTAGACCTGAGCCTTCTTCAACACCTTGACAGCATAGAATCGCTGGTTGTGCTTGCTCTGCACGAGATGTACGCGTCCGAAGGAACCAGTACCGAGCGTCCGTGAGATAGTGAAGTCTGTCAAGGTGTACTTCCCTTTTGTTTCGCGAAGTGGGTTGGTATTCGGCTTGCTGGGTGGGATGTTGAGGACCGGGACATTGTTATTGTCGTTTCCAGAGTATGCGGAATCGTGTTGCGAACCTGTGTAGTTCTGCTGCGGTTGTATGTGTTGCTGGGGTGCGTGAGTTTGGGGAGGCAGCATAGACTGGTAAGTCTGTTGGCCTTGCATGGGATCGTCCTGTCTGCTTGCGGCAGGCGGCGCGGAAGTCTGTGGCTGCAATTGTTGCTGTAGCTGTCCCGACTGGACTGGCTGTGTGTGTTGGGGTTGCTGGTATTGCTGCTGCCGCTGCTCGGACTGGCGCTGGCTGGCTTCAGAAAGAATGTTGCTATTCTTGGAGAGTGTTTGCGAGATCGGCGAACCGATCTTGCTGCTATTGCTTTCAACGGTCGGTGATGTAGGTGAAGCGACCTCGTTGGACCCCTGGGAGTCTTTGGTGCGCTTCTTCTTGAGGAACCCGAGCGACGGCATTAAGCTGGCTTCGTTCTCTTTGCGCTTCTGCGGCACGCAAGACTCTGGAGGACCGATGATCGTGTTCGAGGACGCCAATGTATTTGCGCTCCGCGGCTGCGGGAAGTGAGGTTGGGGTGAAATGATGCGTAGGCAGAAGGGATTGGGTGTCGCGGGCGGAGTCCGGTACGCGGATGGGCGGAACCGGCGCAGCTATGACGACGTCGACGTAGGTTTGAGGATGGGGGCGGGGTGGAGGGCAATGCGATGCCGTGCAATGCTCAGGTTTTCGCTGTTCCGGAGACGACGAGCTGTTTGCGCGGAACAATGCCAGAGACGGCGCAGGGGAGGAGGGGAGGTTGGACAATGCCAGAAGCGGGAGGTAGACGGCCCCAGATGGCAATTATAGGTGAGCAGCTTGGTTGCGGCGGGTTCAGTTCGGTCTGGGGTTGGCAGGTGATTGAATCAGGCAAAGACCCGGTCGGCGCAAGTCGCAATCAACAGAGCAACGCTCTTTGGCATGAGACTGGAATTGAGACAATGCGACGCTTGCCTTCCTTCCTCGCAGTTGCTGTGCCGCAGAACAAAGCGTTGCGGGATGCAAACAGGAATGCCACTAGTGGGTGAGCTCCGAGATGTCGTCAACGGTTGGGTCCGTGGCCCGTCTCAACATTGCTTTCTTCTTCCTTGCGGGCTGCTTGATGAGGATTGCACTGGATGCGTTGTAATGAATGATGTATTTGGAGCCTGAATAGTATAGGTGAGGTGGATATGACTTCGCGTGGTGACTTGGTAACGGGACAAATAGTGCATGACCTTGTGGTTCGCGGGACCAACCGAGCTGCTCTATCTGTGTGTTCTATTGCAGACCGGATGTGGTACATGTGCATAGAGAAGTCCCAATATCACAAGAGTCGCGCTTCGTCTGAGACGTATTATTGACCTATGTCAGTTCTATACCATCCCCATCTGCCTCCGTGAGCATTACGCTAGCTCGATCGCTATCGTAAGGCCACACAGATCTTGGGAGTTTTAATACTTGGGTAGGCAGTATGTCATATCCAGTTGGGCATATCCAGTCATATCGGTCGCATACAAGTGCAATAAGCATTAGGCTTCACATATGCCCCTTTCAATATTGCAAGGCTTCGTATTGGTATGGCGATGAATGAAGACTGCAAGGAAGTAGGAGGCAACTTCGTCTTTGGAGGCGGAAACTGCTTACTGTACATATGCACTAGGTAGGCACCTTACCTTAGGTAGTCCGACGTCCTCGGCCCTGTACTATCTCTCCACTCTTTCCATCGCAGTGAACACCGACAACTGATCAACATGCCAACTCGAATTCTCATCGTCGGCGCTGGCGCCATAGGAGCCTTCTACGGCGCACGTCTAGCAATCGCAGCCAACACAGCCGTCTCGGCACTCTGCCGCTCCAACTTCTCAGCAGTAGAAGCAAATGGCTTCAAAGTAACATCTCCAAAATATGGCGAGCAAATATGGAAACCAGAATATGTCTTCAGCTCTCCCGAGTGCGCCAGGAAAGCCAATGTAAAGTGGGACTACCTCATAGTAGCAACCAAAGCCCTTCCAGATGTTAGCGACGACAGTGCTCTCCTCGAAGGACTCGTCGGAAACAACACCAGCATTGTCCTGGTGCAAAATGGACTAGGAGTCGAAGAACCCTACCGCCTTCGTTTCCCCAATGCATCAATTCTAAGCGCCGTGACTATTGCGAGTGCCGCCCAGCCAAACCATGGAGTCATTCGACATAATCGCTGGACCAGGATTTCTATTGGACCCTATTTGCCTCATTTGGATCAGGGAGGTTCGGGACCCAGTGGAGATGATACCAATCATATCTCAAGAAATTCTGAGATTGTAAGATTGTTGAAGGAAGGCGGTATTAATGATGCGGACTCTTATGATCATGCTGGACTTCAATTTGTGAGGTGGCATAAGATTGCTATTAATGCGGCCATGAATCCTAGTTCTGTGCTTTCGGGCGGGTGTGGCAATCAAGAGATGTCTTTGGATCCTGAAATGTCCTTGCATTTGACCGGAATTATGGAAGAGGTTTTGGAGACTGCGCCAAAAGTTTTGGGGAAGCCGCTGCCGAAGAAGCTGGCGAGCGCGGAGCAGATTTTGAATTCTACGAGGAAGAATAGTAGTGGAAGTAGACCTAGCATGTGGTCTGATTGGGAGAAAGGAAGTAAGATGGAGTTGGAGGTTATTTTGGGCAACCCAATAAGGCTTGCGAGGGAGAAAGGCTTTGGGATGCCGAGGATGCAAACAATGTACGCGCTGATCAAGAAGGCTCAGGAGAATCGCGACAAGGGAAGGCAGAGTAAGTTATGATGGAGCAAAATGGCTGCAGCAATTGTTGCCACTTCCTACTGAAGTGCACTACTTCAAGTTCCGATATCAAACCCACATCCTCCCTCCTGAGTGGGATCTGTCCTCGTAACGGCAAACGTATTATACGTTGAATTCGACACACTACCAGGTGGTCCAAGGAACCAAGTATCCAAACCATTTCCTTGATTAACGTCGTCTCCTCCTAGCGCACAACTCAGCGGACATGTCCCATCGGCAGCCTGCGAAACACTACAAGATAGAGGCGTTGTGGCGCTAGCTGAGCTGCCAATTCTCACACTGTAGTCTGGTTCTGCTACCTCAGAAGCTACAATTTCGAAAGCATTGCCTTTCGAGCCTTCTAGAGCTGAAAGTGAATCCGCTCTGCTTAGAAGAGCATTTCTTGGTATTCGATGAGCAGAAATAGGAAGGAGGACTGTTCGATCTCGTATCAAGGGCAGCTGCTGGCACAGTAGCTGCGTTACCAATACTAGCACCGACTACCGTAGCGAGGAGAAGTGTACGAAACATGCTGTTCGTTGTATGCAATGCCATAAAAACTGATCGGTACGTACTTACGATGGAGGTCAGGAGACGTCCTTTATGGCATCCGACGAAGCCACTCCTTGGCCAGAACAAGCAGTGCTTTTGCCCAGAACAGCAATTCGCGCTGTTCATGATTCGACATCGCCGCCCGCCGTTGGGAGATGGAGTGGCTGATGTCTAGAAGCCACGTGAAAGTGTGTAGTTCAAGCCTCAAAAGCTTGGCTCGCTTCTGGCCAGGAGCGTGCAGCATCCAGAAAGGGACAATAGCGCGATTCGTACAATAATAGAGCAGGTTTATACCCTCGTTTTCTGCCCTTGCACTGCCGAATGGCGTATAGTTCGGAAGATCAAGGTTCCGGACTCACTCCGTATAGTTTCGGTCCGTATTAAACTAGCCGTTTTTAGGTAAATGTCCGTAGTCTAGTATAAGGGCTCTAGTACCTAGTATAAGGGCTCTAGTACCGGAATAACGCTTAATCCGGTAGGCGGTTAGTCGCTCTTATTACCTATAGTAGTTTAGTTATAAGTAAAGGTTTAAAGCGTTATAAGGCTATATCGCGACTTTACGCGTACTAACGCGTTATATACTATCTTCCTATACTCTCGTTAGTAGTATATAAATAATACGACCTTATCGCTATAAACATAACCTTTTATAATAGTAAAATACCGCGTAACTATAACCGTAGTTCTATATAGTACGTTCTATTCTCTCGTAGACTAGGTTAGACCTAGCCTCCGCTATATCGCGTAACTCTAGAGAGTATACTATTACCTCTAGCGTAGTAATAGTAGTAGTAATACTAGCCTACGTCGTTTATGTTACCGCCGAGCTTATCGCTAGTACTATATAACCCTATATATAGATAAGGCGTAACCGGACCGAGCTATATAGTATATAGTAGTAGTAATAACGCGTTTAATAGCGCGTCTAGTAACTATATATATATAGACTTCTTATCGTCTCTATTTATATATTAAGAGTAGCCGTACTAAGAGTAGTAATTACTAACGCGAACTATACTAGTACGCTAGTGATAGCTCGTATATAGCACGGTACGGATAACTCGTTCTTAGCATCTAGTAGACTAGATATAGCTACTTTCGTTCTTCTTTAATATAGTATCGAACACTCTTTAATTCTTAACTACTACTATATAGTCTAGTCGTTCTTTTATGTCTATTACTATAACTTACTCT
>KZ109745.1:0-25743 GCA_002116395.1 Ramularia endophylla | reverse complement strand
CTTTCGTTCTTCTTTAATATAGTATCGAACACTCTTTAATTCTTAACTACTACTATATAGTCTAGTCGTTCTGTTATGTCTATTACTATAACTTACTCTTATTCGTACCTCTATAGTGTCCCTATAGATGGTCTATACTACTACCCCTCTAGGAGTTAAGAGCCCGCTATAGTCCGCCGCCCTTACCTCCGTACTACCGCCGCTCCGCTAGTAGTATATGTGTTAGTGTGTATCGTAGCCTTTACTAGTAAGAGATAAACGGCGTAGTAACGCCGTCGTAGGTTCCGCCGCCTCCGGAGACGATTAACCTACGCTCCTTACTATTAATCGCTCTAGTAGTAGCGCCTATAGCGACTATAGCAACGCTAATACCGTTAGTAAAGGAGTAAAAGCGTTAGTACGCCGCGGAGGATACGGCGGCGGCGGCGGAGGCGGAATACTCGGCCTCCGCCGCGGATACGGAGCGCTCTAATTCTCCGCTAGTATCGTCGTCGCCGGTTCTAAAAACTAGGAAAATTAAGGTTATTAAGTAGTTAGAAGATAAGCTTACTATTAAAGAGTATAGCATTAGCCCTATTAGTAACAAACTAAAGACTACTAAGATAGTAATAAGGTAGACTAAGGGTCGTCGGATTAAGGTACTTCGGTTAATAAACTTATACCCTAAGGCGTTTATTAAAGAGCCGGAACTTACTAAGTTTATAAAGACAATTAAGAACATCTTAAGGAAGCGTAAGCTAGAGCTATAGTATTACGGCTAGAACCTATATCGTACGGTGTTTAGCGGTAACAATAGTCTTAATAAGAAGATTACTAGATAGTAGCTAGCCTAGAAGGATTTAAAGCTCGAGTTACGTAGTGTTATTAGTACTAGAACCGAGGCTAGTACCTTCTACGCTAAGATAAAGACGTTCGCTACTTATATAAAGTCTCGTAGTAATTAGGAAAAGAGTAAGGCTACTACGGCGGAGTAATATAAGATCGAGCGGTAGTAGAAGGACGCTTTTAAGGAAGGTAATTTAAAGCGGAAGTATACTAGTATAGACGGGCCTACCGAGCCGTCTAGTCTAGATACTCGGCTAGAGGTAGCTAAAAGACGGACTAAGGCTATCGCGGATACGTAGGCGGAGCGCGTTAAATCCGGTACTACTAATTAAGTTAGCTTACTAATTAAGTTGTATAATAAGAACTAGGCTAAGAAACTTACTACTACGTAGAGGCGTAAAGAAGCTAAGGACCGTCGTCGTAAAGAAGATCGCTAGTTCTAGCGAGAGTAGGCCGCCGCCGCTCGTAAAGTCGCCGGAGGTATCGGTAATAGCCGTATCGATATAGTTAAGAAGGAACTAACGGAACTAAAGGGCGCTATAATATAGTTTAGTAAGTTATTAAAGGGGATTACTAGTAAGATATAGTGATTTAAGATAAGACGTTAAGTTTAGTTAGTTTTTAGACAATTAGTTAGTATAGAGTTTGTTTAGAGAGTTTACTATGTATCTAAATCGTATTAGAATGTTCGAAATCCCCTATACTATAAATTTTAGTAATAGTGTTATTAAAATGTACTTATATCCTTACTAAAAAAAACGCTTAGCGGAATATATACATTCTCCTTCGACTCTTACCTATATTTAAGACATAAACTAGCCTCTAATGCTACTCTTAAACCCCTTAATTTAATAACGTATCTACTTGATTTTCAAAAATCAAGACAATCTAATATCTTTAACTTTTACTAAACTTTAACATTAAGAAACTACTACTACTACTACTACGGCGGTAGCGACCTATAAACCCTCTACCCCCTATAGGTTAGTAGCACCGGACGGGCTATAACCTCCGCCGAATTTTCGCGTTAGTCCTAGCGGAAACCCCTAAGGTATGCCTCTACCGTTAGCGGACGATAGTTAAAGAGCTTTGAAATTAGACTATTGTAACTATCCTTACTATAGAGACAAGCTAGGTAATTCTAGAGGAATATAGATATAAAGAAGTATACTACGACTAGTTAGCATTCGCTACGGAGTATCTTTCCGCTATAGACGTACGTAAAAAACTTCTAGTTTTCTCCGAAGGCTATTTCGATACTAATCCGGCCTTAAGAATAGAAGAAGTTAGCTAGCCGCTACTTATCTATAAGATACCTATAGTTACCGGCTTCTAGTTCGAACGGATCGATTATACTATAGTAATTACGATATACGCTATTACTATATAGGTAAATTGCCTATCTACCTTAAAAGATACCGCGGAGTCGATCCTTAAGGCCTAAATCCGTATATATCTAATAATCGTTAGTAGGGCTAAGCTCTACCTCGGAGGTATATATAATTAAGCTATCCGGAGTAGTAATAGCCTAAATCTTCTAACTATTCGCGTAGTAGTAACCGCTATATATTACTAACTATCTAATATAGTTACTTAGCCGTATATGCTCGTTAAAGGTACTATCGACGAATCCCTATACTCCGGTATAGCTAGTAGTACTAGCCTTACGAGAATACCTCTATATTATTACTAGGTTATTAAGCTCTAGCTACTAATAGATTATGTCGCGGAAGTTAGCGTATAACAACTCGTACGTACTATTAAAAACGTACGATATCTAGCTATAGCTACGGCTAAGGCGGAAGTTATAGTAACGCCCTAGATATACTAACCTTCTATATACTAAGTATAGCGCTTTTACTAGATCGTATCGATATACGCCTCCTTTTGTCCGGAACTTAAGGTCCTTATTACTAAGAAGTAGTAGCGCTAAACGCCTTAATTACTCCTTAGTAAAGCGTGCCTCTAACCGTACGTTTACGTCTTCCTTATTATCTAACGACTATTTAAAGTACGGGTATTTATAGTTACCCTAATCCCCCTCTATTATCGCTACTCTTACTCCTCTCTAGGCTTTAATTAGGTCTAGTTGCTCTTGTTATATAATTAAAAGGAGCGCTACTAGTAACAAGATGTTTATTTTAGCCGTAATAGTACGAGTAATAACACCTTAACGCGTAAACATAGCTATATAGTATCCGGAAGACGCGATAAAGGCGCTAAGAGCCTACTATAGCATCCGGACCTACTAATTTAACTAGGTAGCGGATGAACCGAGGGGATACGGAAGCAGTAGTACGCGTTACTCGTTTTAGTAGTATAAAAGCTAACAAACTCTAACTATAAACCTATATTAATGTACCGTATCGCTCTTGCCCGGAATGAAAGTCCTACGGAGGAAGATCTAAGTTTACTCGTCTACGACACCGCCTCGCTTATAAGAAGCCGAAGCTAAAAGAAGTCCGGACTAGCAGCTATACAAAACGGATCGGGGCACCCTAACCCTATACCCTATACCCTATACATAATTCGAGAATAACTCTTACACCTTTAACACTATATAGCGTTATAACAATACAACATATAGAGTAGTTTATATAACGGCGATTGCTTAGAATAATACTACGAACAATATACTAAAAGGAGTAAGTATATAATACATGTTTAGATAGATAGTAGCGTAAAAGCAGAATTTTCAAACTTCTACTAAATACAACTTTTAAAAGCTCTTAGATTCTTATATTCGACGATCCTTTTTAGCCTTTCTAAGGTCCTAGTCCTGTAACCATCTAAATAGACGCTTAGTAACACGCACACGGCTTTTTACTACTTCTATAGTAGAAACTAGTGCCGCTAGTACCGCTACTACCTCTACCTTATCGTCGCTGTCGTTGTTAGAGGGGCCAGAGGAGCTAGAGGTATCTATTATAGCTAGTACTTAATCGTCTAGTATTGCCTCTATTGCCTAGGCGTCTATATCTAACTCTAGCTAGTTTGCCTACGAAATTAGCTTGAATAGAGACGGTCCTACCCGTATTATAGAGGATCCTAACGACTACGGAGGGGGCGGAGGTATAGAAGGGGGCGGACTATCGCTTTTATTAAGGTCTAAGAGCTATATAAAACCCTTACTATCGCTCTCCGCTACGGTATTATCGTCTAAACGTAGTAGAGCTATCGCTCTCATTAATTGCGACTCGGTATTGTCGTTAACAAGCTGATTCTGCTTCTAAAGTTTCTTACGTTTACGCTATTCCTTCTGCTTTTGCTTCCGGTAAGCCTTACGTTGCTTAGTAGTAAGGCCTATTAAGTTTATACGCTTATCCGCCTTAGTAAGGCGTTGTTAGTCGTTCTTTTTAATAGCTATAGTAAGGTTAGCCTTACGAACGGCACGTTTAGCCTACTTTAAAAGCGTATTGTCGCTTGACTTAGCTACTAACTACTTCTTTACCTTTAGCCGTAGCGGTAGTATAGTAGGTAGTTAACGCTACTCTTTACGACGCTCTCGAATAGACGCTTTAAGTACTTCTTAGTTACGCTATAGAGCGTCTATATATAGCTCTACTTCTACACCTATTAACGTACGGTAAAAAGCTATCGCTTAGACGCCGAGTCTACGAACAATATTACCTCCGTAGTTACGGTATAGGTTACTAGCGTTTACTCTAGGTATTATAGTAAGTTCGTTGATGTATAATGGCCTCTAGGCTATATATAGCTAGGGCTTACTACTAATTGTCTAGCGAGGGTGATTAATCGTTAGTGGCAAGGCTATTATAGTGTCGCTTTTCACGGTAAATACTAGCGTTAGTGCTATAAGACATATATAGCCGAGTAAAAAGCGTTTATATAGTTTGTAGCTAAGTACGTAGTAAGGCTACTCCTATGTACTAAGGGCAACAATTACGACTCGATTAAGTAGCGTACTATCTAAAGTAAGCTAATCAACGTCCTTGTCTTGTTACTAGAGCCTATCGTACCGCTAGTAGGCTGTCTTAAGCTCTTCCTACTCGATTAAGAGCATGCTAACTATATACTAAGTGATATTGCCCTATAAAAGCTTAAAAGCGTTAACGTCGACTTAAGTACGCCTTATACGTACGGATTTAAGTTCTTCTAACTCTAATCTCTCGGCTAATCGACGACACTACTTCTTAATATAGACATAGGCATCTTCTAGGCTATTATGAATCGTTAATAGCTTACGAACTACGTCGTAGAATAACTCTCTACGCTATATAGTTATAGAGCTATTGTTAATGTAGTCACTAACGTAGCAGTTTATAAAGAACTACTCCTTGTTAATCTAGTTATTAGTAATATACTCTTATTCTATAGGCTTTACTTTATCGATCAGAGCTTGTCGATTCTTCTATAGTTAATCTACTGTCTCTAACTTAGCGTATTCCTATACAAGACCGTCTAATTTCAACTATCGCTCCTTATACGTATATCCGCTAGCCTTAGTAATGCGAGCCTTAATGTTGCTTACTACGTACCATTAATAAAGCTATATCTAGATAACTTTGAGTAGGTGATTTAGACCTTCTATCTCTAGAAGTTAGCCTGTCTCTACGAGAGCTTCTTTAATAGCCTATAGACAGGCTATAGTAAAGAGAAACCCCTTCGATTAGTCGCTAATAAGGGTTACTAGCCCTAGTAGGTTGTAGAGGATTTTGTAGTTAATAAACTCGAGGATAAGCTCGAAACTATACTACGCTTTACTTAGTATAAGAGCTATGTATATAGGGTACGTCCTACTAACGTTGTTAACGCTAGAAACAACTAATAAAAGTAGACGCTTATCGTTCGTATTAAAGGTAGCGTCTACGTACGTAACGTAGCTACTTATAAAGCGACGAGCTAACCGAATCTAAGCTAGTGTAGCGAACACTATTTAGTAAAGCACACGGCTAATAACAACGCCGTTAGGGTCTATTTAGCGACGGTATTATATTAATACCTTCTAATCCTTATCTTTAAGGAAGGTCTATAGGTTGTTAAATCGTTGTTCGGCTATAAACTACTACTTTTTAAAATCCCTAAGCTCGTTATAATACTTACGCCTAGCTATAGGTTTCTACCCTTACTCCTCGAATATTAACTCTATCTGTATAGTAGGGATATAGGCTCCTTTAAGTATTCGAGCTTCCGCTTTTATAGCGTCGTAGTTAGGCTTAAAACGGTCGTAATCTAGCTTATAACTAAAGGGGTTTAGTATAATAGAGTAGCTATAAGAGTTGTCCTTCGGATACGATATAGTCTATTGTCTATTACGGAAGCTAATTGTCGTAGTCTAGCTATAGCCCTACCTATTGTTCTTAGTGTTTAGCCTACTAATATACCGCTCTTCTTTATCTATAGCATTACGTTGCTTAGTAGTAAGTTTACGGTAGTTCCTTATCTTTAAACTATAGCATTTATAACGTAATCTAAGCCTTAGAAATAGCTTAGTCTCTATACCCTTCCGTACGTAGTAATACCTATAGATAAAGCTATAGTTCTTAATCTAACGTTTACCTACTTCCGTAGTATCTACCTTTTAACCTTATATAGGTAGTTTAAAGTACTCGTATAGTAGTAATCGGACTGTATCTCTGACCTCCGTAGCTAGTTCGTCGGAAAGTATAGGATTTAGCTCCTATCCGTACCGTATAAAGAGATCGATGGCCTCTATTTTTAGCCTAGGTATATCGAGGGCGGCGAAGCGATTAGGAGCGGTATTAGGTACGTTAGAGGGCGGTGTAGTAGGGGGTTAGGGGCGGAATAGTTAGTAGAAGCACATAAGACGAAGAGCGGTGGGCTGTATAATTTGGATATGAGAAATACGCGGGCAGGACTACAAGTACGCGCACGTTA
Source organism: Ramularia endophylla (assembly GCA_002116395.1). NCBI lineage: Eukaryota > Fungi > Ascomycota > Dothideomycetes > Mycosphaerellales > Mycosphaerellaceae > Ramularia > Ramularia endophylla. The sequence goes on along the minus strand of KZ109745.1, from coordinate 19,059 downwards.
TGCATGGGGTATGGGGGCTAGGAATGGGGTGCCCCGATCCGCTTTGGCAGCTGTGCAAGCAAATTCGCACAGAGGCTGCTTGCTTTTGGCCCTTGGCCAGCTCGCGTGGCATTCAACATGCACGCATCTCCATGCTGCTCTTTCCAGCTCCCGCTTCGAAAGGAGAGCTGTTGGAGCAAAAGCGAATCGGTCGATAGGAAAGAAGAGTTGTTGTTGCTGATCCGCAACGTCACGAGCAAGCGTTTCAAGTTCGCGATCTCCTTGACCATGACATCACATCCGACGAACGCGTTGACGTCGTGTTGTGTTGACGATCGCTGAGGAGTCGAAGAAACCACTTATTTCTTATTCCATTGTCCCAGTCTTCCCTGCTCCTTTTCCCCCTGTCATAAGAGGTTTCTGCGCATATATAAATCAACGCCAGACACAATCACCCAAAATGGCTCGAAAGCAAGCCTCAACAGCACTCCAAGAGAAGGATGCCAATGCCAACACGGCACCTCCAGCTCATGCTACCAACGACAAAGGTTAGCTTCTCATTGTCTCTCTCCACCCCCGACTCATACCCTCGACTCATATCCATATCTCTCAGCATCTCCAAAGCAGAAAGGCAAGAAGGATGATCAGAATTCAGCATCCCCAAAACAGAATGACAAGAAGAACGGAACTGCCAAGCCAACACCGACCAAGAAGAACGACAATTCCGAGCCAGCAACAGCTGCCTCGCTCTCCTCAATCCACCTAGAAGGCGAAGAAGACGAAAGCGTCCCAATCTTCGCAACATGCGATGACATTCGCAAACAGATCAACACCCACCTCCCCTCAACTACCAAAGCAGCGTTCGCTCGGGAACTCACGGAGCTTCTCCCAAATTCAAAAGTCACGCCCAGAAACCTCGATGCTCTTCTCAAAATGAAAGGTCCACTGGCTGGAGCGCACAACATAGCCTTCTATGCCGGCTACGTCTTTTTCGAGAAGATTCGCGTCAGAGATGGGAAGAAAAAGTCTGTCAAACGAGAGAAGATGGAAGAATTGCATTGCGGAGGCGATCGCATCTTGGGAACGGATGAGATTCGAAAGCCAGGTGTTGCGAGGGAAGGAAGCCATAATATGCATGCGATATGTTTCCAGGGGGAGAAGCCTGTGTTGGATCAGTATGGGAAAGGCCATATCAAGGGGCAACCCAATGGGAAACGTGGGATGTTTAGTAAGAAAGTTAAATGATTGCTGTGCGGTCTGACTATGTTTTGTATTAGTAGATGATGCGAATGGAACTTCCTTGGATGAAGACAAGCCATCTCACTCAATCACAAACCATAGCGGAAGAGGCTCCTGGAGAACCTGCGCCTGAGCCACCTCTGTCTCAGAACAATGGTACCACTTGTTCCCTTGGATCAATCCATCTTGCCGGCGAGGAAGCCGAGTCTGTCCCTGGGTATTCTTCGAAAAACCAAGGATAAGGGAGGGCAAGCAGAAGACCGAAAAGCGGGAGAAGATGGAAAACTTTTGGGGAATGAAAGGTTTTCGAAGAGAGAATGGAAACAAGATGGCCTTGACGCTACCTCAGGGCAAGAATTGGTCCTTGGATGATTGCGGGCGCGAAGAGATTTTGATGAAAAATCAAGGGGAAGTGGGAGGTAGAGAAGATGAAGACGCCAGTACACCGCGGTGGTGATCGTGGTAACTCTCGTGATGTCGGCTTTGATTGTTATTTTGACGAAAATGTTTTCAGATGTTCCAGTATCGACTATATAGTTAGTGATGCCCACATGTTTAGGAGTTTTCACCTCCGTTTCGCCTTCTTCGTCTTTCCAGTCCAGGCGTTTACGAACTGTGTCTTCTCTTCCACACCCAATCCGAGGGTCTTGGCCCTCCCAAGGCGTGAGAGTGACTCCGTCACGATCTCGAGCGATTTGACTTCTGCGGGAGTCAGGTCGTCCGCGTCGGTCGTTCCTTCGCTTTCGACACCATTCTGCGCCTGCGAAGACTGTAAGCTATCGAAATAGTTGGTATCATAGCTGTTGCGTGACTTGTGTCGACTTCGGCCTTCGCGGCTGGCAGATTCTGAGGAAGCATGGGTTTGCTGGGCTAAGGTCATGGGCAGGCCGATACGGACGCGGATGCAGTGTGTTGAGCGTGAAGTCAAACGCCAAAGAAAGCGGATTGCTTCAACCCAGCCTGGAATTGGCGTGACAACGTCTGCTGGAGTATATCGAAGAGACACTGGGAAGATGCTGGTGCCTTTTGAGGCCGAAAGCAGTGATGGTGACAGACGGAGGACGCCACGACCGTTGCTGGTTGTCGCTTCTGGAAAGACGACAATCACTCTGCTTGGACTTTGGGCAACGAGTTTCGAGAGCTCGACGGTCTGTTCTGGCGCCGGTGACATGTTGAAACAGGAAGCCAAAGCACCTTCCAGAGATAGTGGCCGAACTGATCTTGATCCAGCATAACTCTGCGTGAAGATTGGGTCAAAGATGGCAGCGAGATAAATAATGTCAAGAGGAGATGTGTAGGAAGATGCAATGATCGTTCCAGGACCAGGTAGACGTCCAGATTTACCGAGGGATCTGCTCAATCATTAGCTTAGCAAGAGAGGCGGTGTTTACAAGAAAGTCGAACCCTCGCTGCACGCCATCGACTCTGATGTCAATCCACCAAACGCCCGGTATGCCCAGTATACACCAGAGATTTGCCTTTCGCAAAAGACCGCCTGCTGGAGTCCACTGAATTATGAGCAGCCATACAGCCCAAGCAAATACGAGGATGGGAAGGCGTAGGAAGAACAAGAACTGTCATATTCGTCAGTACGCACTCAAACCAGAAATAAAGCAGCTTGTCCTACCACATGATATGGCCCTAACAGTGGGTTGCTGGCAGGTGGAGCAATAGGGAAGAAAGGTGCAATGCCAGAGCCTGGTCAGCAATAGAGAGTCAGCGGTGTAGTCTGCGACCACCGAGATGATGTGAATACATACCTTTATCTCGATACTGTCCGTACTTTTCCATACTGTGGGTTTGGGACAGCTACAAGTGTAGAGGTAGCCGGCAGGGTACCCAGGGGAGAGGCAGTAGGTTCAGGTCCAGGTCAGCGCCGTTTACCGTGAACACATCTGCGCCACGGATGATGGGCAGAGATGGAGTATGATGCCAGTGAGCTGGCTTTCAGATGCGAAATTCGATGCCTGTGCGGATCTCCAACCTGCAGCAGCTGTGCATGCGCTGTGACGAGAGGTAGGGGTGGGTGTTCGAACGCGAGAGCGAGTGCGGTCGTACGGGTAGATGTGGACGAGATTATTGACATGTGAACGAATACATGTAGTTCTAGTGGGGCCTGATGACTACTGGGCACCCGTTCCTGCCATGTAAGATCTTCGGTAGTCCTAGAACTAGGCGCGATTGGATTCGCTTAGACGTGATGCTGCAAAAACACCGGGCGTATCGATGTCAACAACGCCTCCACATCAAATCGCCTATTCTACGACTCGGACGACGATGATCGCGCTACCCATTCTTCTCATTCCCATCTGACGCCCACCCTGGCAAGCCAACGTTCGCATCGCGACCATGGAGCGTCCGCCGTCGCAGGTGGAGAATGCGCGGCCATCGGGCATCAAGGCGCCGTCACGACTGCCGGCGCTGTCCAGCGGCCGCACGACATTGCAGGAAACAACGTCTAGCGATGTCAACTCGCGCGCGGGGAATGGCGTGGGCAGCATGGGTCCGCCGAGCAGTTATGCCAATGGATTCAACAAGCACAAGCTCAATAATCGTGCGTGCACAATTCCACTGAAGGAGAAGACAGAGGCATTCACTGATTGATACTGACACTTCCACCCACAGCACCCGAACCGCCTACGAAGCGTAAGACTCTGGTAGACCGCGCCGGCGAACCGCCCAATGTATCACGGACAGGAATACCCAACAAGCCTTCATACGGCAGCACCGCTGGCTTCGGAATAAGGCCTACCTCCTCGATCTACCAACAGTCAAACCGAAGCAATGCCAACGTGTCGGTCAGTGGCTCTATTGGCAGTATCGGTAGCGTACGTCCCGGCAGCAGCAGTAGCAGACAGATGCATGGCTTCCGCCAGACTGCACCCAGCAGACCGCCCAGCGCAGCCAACGTCCCACTTCCGGAATACGATCAGGAATCAGATGGAGAGACAGGGGTGTCTGGCACTCGCAAAGGTACTCACATCATGTCCTTTAATCCCCTTAAGAACATCCACATCCGCAAGACACGCACCACCACGGGCGACAATCGCCAATCACCCGCAAAATCGCAACCGCAATCGCAACATCGGGCTGCGAGCGACGCCAGATCTCAACATTCTGGCTCGTACTCGGACAGCGACATTGCTTCCAAGGCCAGCTCGCGCGTCACTTCTGCATCGTCAACTTCTTCAGCACCACCACCAGCAAGACAAGACACAAAACAGGGAGGCCCTGTTGGTGCCAGGCAAACCTCCCGTAACGTATCTCTCATCACGGCCTTTGAAGGGCTGTCTCTCACCCCACCACGCATCACTTCTGTCAGACATCGGCCCTCTCTTGAGCGCATCAACGAAGAGCCGTCTCCGTCGAAGATTCCGAAGTTTTCTTGTCAATCGTCACTTCGCCCTGCTCAATCCTCACAAGATCTCCGCACACCATCGCCTATCAAGAAGAAAGCCTCCTTGAATGGGCTTCGCACACCTCACACATCCACAAAGCACAGTAAGCCTGTATTTTTGACGAAAGACGCGCTGACACCTGTCACAGCATGGGACGTGAAAGGTCGCCTCGGCGATATGGAGAAGCAGTGGGAACAACTGCAAGCTCAAATGCAGAGCGCCGCCGACTCGAAAGACGCCATCGAAGAACGAATCGCCATGTACAAGAGCCAAGTAGAAGAGCTAAAGGAGGAAAACCGGCTTCTGTCCACCGAGAAACGCAACATGACGAGCGATCTTGACCGCGCACGAAACGAGCTCCATACCACCTCCAGCGATCTACGACAAGCACGAAGAGATCAAGAGCGCGAGATGCACGATCTAGAAAGGAAGCACGAACGCCAACTTGCCGATTTGGAAATGAAGCGCGAAAAGGAGGAATTGCGAGTGGAGAGAGAGCGAGAAAAGAATGCAGATCGCGTCGCAAGGGAAATGGACGAGGCGCAGAGGGAATGGAGAAAGCAGCACGATGCAGAAACCATGGAAATGCAAGATAAGCATTGGGAGGAGATGGAAAAGATGACCAAGGACCACAATGAAGCTCTCACGAAGCTGCAAAAGGAGATCGATGCTCTTCAAGAAGCGGGCCAAAGCAGAGCAAGCGAGTCCGCAACGGAGGTGCAGACTATGAGAGAAACGATCACGAGTCTGCAGAGCCAGCTTGACGCCAGCAATTCGACCACGACAAGTCTGAGAAGTCGTATCGCAACCTACGAGGCCAGAATATCTACTCTTGAGCTGGAAAAGACAGCTCTCGTTCAACAAACCCATTTCCTGGAAGGCAACCAAGAGGCGCAGAGCACTGAATTCACGACTATGCGCGAGAAACTCCAGGACGCCATTGCTCAGAAGGATGCCACTCTTGAGACTTTGCGCAAGGAGGAAATGCTGCGACGAAAGCTCAACGCCATGATCCTGGAGCTGAGAGGCAACATTCGTGTCTTTGTGCGAACAAGACCATTGCTCAATGGTGAAGATGATCCCGCAAAAGTCGAGTACGTGGACGAAGACTCCTTGGATGGCTGCAAAGAGATGGTCGTTCACGCAAATCCCGAAAAGACTGCGACAGGAAAGCAGCGGAATGAGAAGCACAATTATGCTTTTGACCGTGTTTTCACACCAGGGTCGAGTAACCATTCGGTGTTTGAGGAGTGTCAAGACTTGATACAGTCTGTGGTCGACGGCTACAATGTCAGTATATTGTCTTACGGCCAGACAGGCAGTGGCAAAACATACGGCATGTCGGGCCCGCAAGGAATTATTCCTTCGTCGATCAAGCTACTGTTGACGGAAATGCAGCGATTAAAAGAGAAGGGCTGGGAGTACGCTGTCGAGGCATCATTCGTGGAAGTATACAACGAAACACTGAACGATCTCCTCGGCGACGCAAAGAAGTGGGATGAGGACAACGACCTAGGAGTCAGCACCCGCGGCAAAAAGAAGGAGAAGCACGAGATACATCACGATGCGATTACTGGAAAGACCACAGTCACAAATCTCACGACCCAGAGCCTCTGGCCTCCTCCAACTGACGATGGCGATTGGCCTCCTCCTGCGCCTGTCGAAGGCGACGAAAGTGCGTCAAAACTATCGCCCGAAACATATACAGTAAAGGCTGTTACAAATCTTCTCGACACAGCAGCGAAGAACCGCAGGGTCGCTGCTACGAAAGCAAACGAAAGGAGTTCTCGAAGTCATAGCATCTTCATGTTGACACTCAAAGGCTCTTGCGCTGCTACTGGGGAGAGCAGTGAAGGTATTCTCAATCTCGTGGACTTGGCTGGTAGTGAACGACTCAAGCAATCCTGCGCTGAGGGCAGTCGCATGAAAGAGACGCAAGCCATTAACAAGTCTCTATCGAGTTTGGGTGATGTTATCGCCGCTTTAGGGAACAAGGGTGGGAATTCGGAGGCGCATGTTCCTTACAGGAACTCCAAGGTGAGAAGCTCGGCACTTCGGAGGGATTGCTGTGGACGATTTACTGACTGGCCGTCTATAGTTGACATACCTTCTCCAATCCAGCCTCGGAGGCACGACTGCAGGAAAGTCGAGCAGGACACTAATGCTTCTGCACTTGAGTCCTTTGCAGACACATTGGCAGGAGAGTCGAAGCAGTTTGCTGTTTGGGTCCAAGGTTCATGGCACGCATATTGGGACTGCGAAGAAGCGATAGAAACGAGATAGCGGTAGATTGTGCAGTCTGCGACCATGACTTGACGATCGATGAATACACAGGACCAAGCGGATTCTGGGAGACGAAAGGGTGGTGTTTTGTTTTGCATCTTTTTATGCTTTTAGCCTTGTTGATACCACCCAGATTCGAGTGCCTGATTGATGAGCCTGATGGGGTTGCTGTCTGGATGGACAGAGGGATGGATCGGGAAATGAGAAACTTGTTGCATATGGTTAAGGTTCGTGCCTCTTCGTGTGGTAAGTTACCTTCTTTCGATGTCTTGCATTCCTGCTCTTCATAATGGTGTTGCGCTCGCGACGTCGACACAGTTCTAATCGACGACGATGGCGCCTATTGAAGTGGCGCCGCGGTCCCTGTAGAAGGTGCAAACGCAGGCGCCGTTCCTGCAATGGTCTACGCAAGAAGTAGCTATGCGTCTTCTATCAGCTCAGCTCCCTGTCCAAGACCGCTCTATCAGGACGATTGTGCTGCGATCGGATCCGATGTGACCGCCGGTGCATCTGGCTCAGCATTGACGCCTGGAGTAGTCCAGAGAGAATCCGCTGTCAGTGCGTCTGCTGGAGGCGACGCCGCAACTGATGCCAATGTCAGCGAGTACCAACAAGGCGGCGATATCGCTGGTGGGGCACCTCCTGGAGGACGCAAACCCATCTCACCATGGCTCAAGTACTCTGGGACCTTCGTTGGCATTGCTGTAAACGTCGAATTTCTCTCAAGGGGTAATTTCTCAGATTTCGTGATCTGCTTTCCAAGCATCTGCCTCTACCCACATCACATACATTGCTTCGAAGTCGGAATCTCCCATATGTTTTGGCAATTGTATGAGCTGGAACAACTCGGTAGTTTCAGCCTGTAGACATCTTCATCGCGATGTCGCTGAAGGCTGGCTACCGATCGATCGTACCCACACTCGCCAAGAGGAACATGAACTCATCCAAATACTCGGGCGTTCATCCTCAAGCAGTTGATAATAACTTTTGATCTATGATAGAGACCTAGGCCTAAACAAGTTCTGACACTTGACGAGGTTTCATTCTTCAGGTACACCCCGCTTGGGCTAGGGGATCATTTACGACATGAAATAGTTGCGCGTTACAGGTGAATCGCCAAGCCTAACCACCACAGGCACGCATGACTTCAATCATGCCGGTTAATCGAGAATGACAGCATCGCAATGTCCTGCAAGTTTTATGGGCAAGAGTCCGCAACCCGATCAGTCTCGCAGTTGGCTCATTCTGCCAAACCAAGATATCGATGCCTTCTCGTCAACTAAACCTGTGGCGCTCTATGTGGCATAGCCAATTCTCAGTACTTGAGAAGTTTCGAACATGACCTTATATATCGAGGCCTTCCACGTCGGCTGAGGTTTAGTTCTCTTTCATTCGCAACCGTTCGATACGCAGACTTCTCTACATTTTTTACCATCAGGCTGGTCCTTTGATTTCAAAAGTTTGAATATGCATATTTCAACACTGATAGTTGCCCTGGCTGGTCTCGCCAGCGCAGCGCCACTTGTGCAAGGGCCCCCGCCAGGGCCTCCCATGGGCGGAGGCAAAATGGGCGGCGCGGACGCAGGAACGGGCGCAGGAGCGAGCGCAGGAATTGGCGGAGGCGGCAAGATCTCGTTATCGATCGAACAGGTTTCTACCATACTGTAAGTTCGTTGTTCCCTCAATAGTTGAATCAAATGCTAAGCCATATAGCAACGCGCTCTTGGGTGGGAAGGTTGAGATCGGCGGTGGCGGGCAAGGTGAAGCCGGTGGTCATGGTGGTCTGCAGCTCGGAACTGGCGGAGGTGCAGGTGGCGGTCCGCCTTCTAAGCGACAGCTCTCTTCGGGGATGGGTGGGAGCTCTGGAGGAGATTCGGCACTCGGCTCATTGGGAGGTGGGAGCTCTGGAGGAGCGTCGGGACTCAGCTCACTGGGAGGTGGCAGCAGCGGGGGCAGCTCGCCTCTGAGCAGTCTCTCATCGGGCAGTGGCGGCAGCGGAGGCAGCGGTCTCTCGAGTTTGACCGGTGGCAGCGGCGGCAGCAGCGGTGGCAGCAATCCACTCTCGAGTCTGACTGGAGGTGGTAGCTCGGACAGCGGCAGTGGCAGCAGTGGAGGATCTTCCCCTTTGAGTGGTCTCACAGGTGGTGGCAGCAGTGGAGGATCCTCGCCTTTGAGTGGTCTTTCAGGGGGTGGCAGCAGTGGAGGATCTTCCCCGTTGAGTGGTCTTTCAGGAGGTGGCAGCAGTGGAGGATCTTCCCCTTACAGTAATAGCACAAAAGTCTGAATATTTGTTGTTACTGATGTTGAGACGACGACAGCAAGCGTCTATCGTTCGAGCAAAGACCGTGTAACATGTAGACTCAATGACGTTATCCCCGCTCCTCTCGCCACGTTCATCCATAACTTTTGATCATAATCATCACTTCTTCCTTCTGCTGTGGATCAAGTGGCACGCAAAGATAGCGAAATGCCTCCATTGCGTCCCGGGTCAGCCGTGATCATGGGTCGGAAGGCAGTCTGTTGGTCTTCAGCCTAGTGTCGAAGCGGATGATCGTGCGGGACCGCCTACCTCTGGCTGAACACGGCGACCAAAGTACGCCAATGCATGATCTGCCTTGTCCGATTCAATGGTAAGCGGGAGCCTGCCGGGTCCAGGTTGCTTCGCTACTCTGTAGCGGGCGTTGATCCTATTCTGTCGTGATTCTTCTGCTGCTGTGACCTCAAGTCGAAACCAAACTCGAAATTTTCGGCATTAAATCCGCGACGCGGAATGGTTTACTGATCGCATCATCCACTCCACAATCCATCGCCTGGCGGACTTGTCCCTCGCGGGCATTTGCAGAAACAGCAATGATGGGCAGACGTCTGTCGATCTGGCCATCCCGCTCAGCCTTTCGTATTTTCTGCGTACATTCCAATCCACCCATGACCGGCATCTCGATGTCCATCCTAGATTGATATGCGTCAATATCGCAGACGCGCTTACTGTACTGAAAGACGGGTGAGACTTACAGCACCACAGAAAGATGTATCGCACTGGTCGAGTTACCTTTCCAACAAGACGTTGTTCGCAAGAAATCCAGCGCCTCACCACCATGCGAAACGACATGCACCTCATGACCGAGTTTCTGCAACTGCATTCGCAGGACTTTTTGATTCACCAGATTATCCTCCACCACCAATATGCAAAATCTTGTCCCAGCGTTCTCTGCCGTCAGAGCTCTCGACAGTTGCGTGCTAGAGGCACTCCGTTGCCCGGACTGCGGCGCCGGCGCTTCTGCAGTATGGGCAGCGATGTAGAATGCGAAGGTAGCACCGTGGCCAGGTCTCGAGCTGACGCCGATCTCGCCGCCCTGAAGCTCAATCATTTCGCGGCTGATGAAAAGACCCAGTCCAGAGCCCCCATACTTCGAGTGAGTGCGCGGTGAAGCTTGTGAGAACCTCTCGAATATGCGGCTCTTTTGCTCTTCGTCGAAGCCACAGCCTGTATCGCTGACGGTGAAGTGCAAGAAGAACTTTGCGCCGGCTCCTGCCACGGCATAAGACCGCTCTCTAGCGATTCCAGCAGGAACAAACTCCACGTTCAAATCCTGCTCGGAAGGTCGACTCTGGGAGACTCCGACGGTTATGGTGACCTCTCGTTCCGCTTCCTTCTGTGTGAATTTCACAGCATTGGTCAAAAGATTGATCAAGACTTGAGTGATTCTGCCAGTGTCGAGGAAAACGTAACGAATATCGGCAAGGTCTTTTTGGAGTCGCAGAGCTACGCCAGCCTTTCGTGCATCGGCTGCAAACATCCTTTCCAGTTCCAAGAGCATGCTATCCAACTCAGTGAGTGAGGGAGCAATGGTCAATAATTTTGAGTCTAGCTTCGACAGAGTCAAAATGTCGTCCACAATTCGTCGCTGATGAGCACAGCACGAGATGATTATGCTGACACTTTCGAGAGCAGCTTCGCATTGCTGCCCGAGCGCAACTAGGTCTGGCGAGGATGCGGATGTAGTGACAGACTGCATGTCATTCAAATTTGAGCCGATCTTAAGAAGCAAAGGGCAGAACGGTCAGCTATGTCGTAGAAAATCTCGGCGTGGATGAGGATTGAGAACAGTACAAAAGACATATTCGAATGCCCTGTATGCCTTTTGCCCTTCTATTTCTTACCAGGTCCGCGCAATGAAGGACAGCTCCCAGCGGGTTCCTAGAACACGAGAAAATGATCAGTGCGTGTACAAGACGCAGCAGTCTCTCCACGCATTGTAGTGAACAAACGAATCTTGGCTCGATACTCTACACATACCGTATCTCATGACAAGTGATGTCGATAAAAGCCTTGAAGGGGTCAGCAATGCCAATCTGACGTTAGGCAACATATTTGTGTCATTGCCGGTCGGTATATTACCTCGTGCTGTCTTTTTGCCTCGATTGCTTCATCCGTCCTTTGCCGTTGCAATTTTTCTGCCCATTTCAGATGCGTGATATCTGTCAGGGTGCCTGCGATGGCTATGACATCTCCGTCCTCTCCCACTTCAGGGTAAGAGCAGGAAAGCACTGAGGCACGCATTTCGTGGCCGTGTCCGTCACTCCAGGTTCTGTAGAGTTCGAATTGAAACTTAGTGGGTTGCTTCGTTCGTACCATTGTTTCCCAATGATGGCTGACCTGAACAGAAATGGGGAAAGGGTTAGCAGAGTCTCAGACAGCAAGGATCGGCCAAGAGACTGGAGGCGTGCTCTACGAGACCTTGGCATTCAATACATGCGCAAAGTGTCTCCATTTGGTAGAGCTTTTAGCAACAAGCGAGTCTTTCGTCCTTCGAGATACTAACGATGGCGAGGTTGTCTGGACTCATGAATGAACTCCAGTCAATTTGCTCAAAGGGTACGGGCGCATGTCCGCTGACTTCGAACCATTCACCTAGAACAGAAGTATGGAAGTCAGCACGTATTTCGACCATTGGAGATCTATGGAAAGGGTTTGAGCCGCGCCCAACACCTTCCACAGGCCGGTTCGCATACGGTTGCAGTAGTGCATCTTCTTGTCGCTTCCGAACTGATAATATGCTACATTCGAATGTCTTATGAAATTTGAAAATCGTTTCTCGCTCGCCGCCGCGCGCTCCAGAGCCTCGGCTCGCTTCAGAGCGTCCATATGGCTCCGTTTCTGAGCTGAGATGTCGGTAATGCATCCACTGACTGTGGTGACGTTACCTGCATCATCTGTGGTGGGGACACAGGCTGCAGATACCCAGTGGCCATCAGGGTTCTCGGTCGCGTTGGGTCCTATCCAGCGCATCTCGAATGTACACGAGTTTCCTTGGATGAGCTGAGTCCAGTGGTCAAAGAGCCAAAGTCGATCCTCTTCGAAGACCCATTTAGCCCAAGCCATTTCCTCTGAACTGCCTTTAGGCACTCCTGACAGACTGTGGAAAGCCTCGTTGCCGTACACCAGGACGCCTTTTTGCGTGTACTCAAACATGCCTAAACAACGCACAGGAGGGATTAGCGTATGTCTTAGATTGGGGGAGTGTTTGAGTAGAAAGCCAGCATGCCTCAAGAAATCCTCTCTCTCGAGCGGTCGTGTTTCGAGCGAACAGAGACCTCATCATCTCCTTAGCTGTCGTCCACGCACGGGAGAGTCTGGAATTCTAAGACTATGATGCCTCCTACGCTTCGGTTTGACATGCCCACGTCGACCATTTCCATCATCTTAAGCAGATTGCACAGCTTCCCCGTGGCATCGTCACGATCTGCCAAAGCGTCTTTCAGTTTCCGATTGAGGGTCAACGGATCTGCCTTGAGTGGAACTACTTCTGAGAGCGATTTTTCCATGATGCTGTGTCCGTTCTGGCCGCTCTCCGCCTGCGTCGCGGGTGGAAGCCATTGTATGTACCGCCATCTCTTGTCTATTGTATATGCGTAGATGGAAACTCCTCCTGCGCCTGCGACTGCACCACTGTGCTCACTGGCCAACGCCCATGCTTTGAATCCATCAGGGACGCTGGGGTCCAGAATATCGTGTACAAGATGGCCCTGTCCCAACAGTGCAGAGTTCTTGTGGACAATGTGTGGGCGGTCCGGGGAAGCCAGATCCAAGAGGCAAGTTGGGCGAGGGTCTGCCTCGATCCATTCATTGATGTCCATGTGCGGTCAGGAAGCAGAAGCAGGAAACGTCGTCCGATTTGGACTTGGACTTGGACCGCGACACTGACACTGCTTGACTGCCCTGCAGTGGACGCGACGCACAATCCTGACGCTGGTGGCGATGCGATGCAACCTTCGTGGCTTCGTGGGGCCCGGAACGCGCTAAACATCGCCTTCACAACACTGTGACAGTCCTCTCCAGCCCACGGCGATAACCTCGGGTCTGATGAGGACGCCATCTCATGTTACGAATGGACGACATACGCAGATGGAAGGAGCCAAGTTCGGTGGACGTTTGCGTACCTATGGAAACAAGTCTAGATTATCAATGCGAAGATACCTTGACCATGTTGCACATCAAAATGCTAGTTCTAGCCTGTCTTGGCCCGCTAGCAGCCTGAGGCTCCTGGTCTCCCATGTGAGGCGAGGAGAGTGAATGGCATTCTATGAAAGTACATCTACATCTATGTCTGAACGATCGAATTTCCACAGGTCACGCATCAAAGCTTCTGTCACGTCCATACTGATACCTGACTACGTGAGACATTCGCGTGAGCAGATCCTGTCCGTGGCTTCATTTTTCAGATCAATCTGGAAGATATGATTGTTACCAAGGCAATGGCCCTGCTGCCTCTCGACCTGAAGTCGCAAAGAACGGTGACATGTAACCTCCAGGCAGATGTCGATAAAATCTCGTGGCTTGCCTAATTCATCAAGGAAATCCAGGACTTCGGGTCGTACACTCCACGCTAAAATTCCGTACGGCCATATGGTCACCATTTCAAGGGTTGAGAAGTCTCCATGCTGTCGACAAACCGCTACTTCTGGAAGATTGATCGCTTTGTACCAAAGTATGCCCTTGTATCAACACCAGGTGCATGCACGATGCCCAAGACGGCGGACAAATGCTGGTCTGTTCTCTATATTTCCTGGGATCGTTCTCAACATATCTGTGTTGCTCGCGATGTTTGCTGAGACTATAAGTTACTTGTGGCATCGTCTGATGCTGCTTCTGCTTTGCTTCTGTGTCTTCATCTTCTCCCCTTACGTCGCCGTCTTTCGACCATGGTATCCATCCTGTTGGGAAAGACTGTGTTGGTGATCAGTGTACTAGCAGTAATCGGAGCAGGCTACTACTCGATGAAGCAGAAGAGGCTCAAAGACCAGAAGAGAACGATTCATCGTGGGGATCCTCAAAGTTGCAAAGATATCATCCAAGCAAAGTCCTTTTCAACAGGTTATCATGCGACTTTCCTGACCAATTCGATCGATCCCGCAACAGCACGAGCCAGGCCAAACGCTCGTCTCATCCATGCCTTCGGCATCAATAACTGCTTCACGACAGGCGAAAAGCAACGATGCATGGAGTTCAAGAACGAAGCCAAGAAACTCGTGGATCTGGACGACGACCAATGGGCGAGGCTCGCGATTTCCGTTCGGCAGATCACCGCACAACAGACCTCCCACTGCTTCAAGATTTCGCTTTTCACGATGATACAGCTCATAACCATGAAAGCCGCCATCGATCCTCTTCTAGGCGTCGACATCTCTGTCTCGGACCTCGACAAGGACATATCGCAGCTTGCAATGGAGATCAATCACCAGTGGCTTAGATCAAAGCAATCGACCAGTCGGGAGACGTCTTTCGCGGCTCAAGAGAAGCTCACTAAGTCTCTTCAATCAATTGTACCACATTGGAACGGTGCAGATGACACACAAAACCCCTTGAACTTCATTTTACCTGGTTATGAGACACTGTGGCGCGTGGTCTTGCGTTGCTTCATTGAAATCGCTTTCCGTTCGACGCCAGGAAGCAAAGGCTGGAGAAGAGCTTTGGAAGGCTTTGCCAAGACTGCTACAGTGGAGCAGCTCAATCATGTCGAGGCTTCCTATGGTGGTGTATCAGCATGCATGGTTGTAGATGAGGCCCTCCGTCTGTATCCGCCGACCAGAAGAATCTATCGAGAGTTCAAGACCGAAGAGGAAGGGACATTCGAAGCCGCAGCTGACATAGAAGCCTGTCACCGAGATGAACCCATCTGGAGCCACGATGCTATGGCATTTCGGCCCGCTCGTTGGCTGGATAGCCGCGTAGACAAGGCATTCAAGACAGCAAACTTCATGCCGTTCGGAGCACATCCTTTCGCGTGCGTGGCTAAGCAGAGTACAACCGCTAATAGGCTACCTTTCGGAGTAGCTATGATTGCCCTACTTGTGGGAGCCTTGTCATTGGCTGTGGGGGAGGCCTTCGAGCTTGCGGGCGAGAAAAGTTGGTTGGCGAGCAGTCGACCGCTGAGCACTGACAGGGAAGCGTATGAGGAACTGTATCTGCAAAGACTGGTCGAAAGATCGTCGCCGACGAAAGCCGGAGATACTGATAGAACAAGAGGGAGCTATGAGCGCTCTGGGTCGGTCTAAGTTCTGGTCCGGCGACAGCGACGCAATCTCTTCGAGGAAGTGGTCGACGTCATTTGTAATATAACTTTGCAGGTAGATAAAAGGTTCTGGGATTTCAGTGGCTTTATGCCATTCCCTCATTGCAAGCATCGGGCTTGAGATGCGTCTAGTGTCGCTGCTCAATACCAATCATATTTACAACACTCTAAGAAGCCTTCTTTGCCGCGTCCCTAACGCCGGGGGCAGTCGACTCCGCATTGTTCTGCTCCAGGTCCGCAGCCCACAATGCCGCACCACAGGTGTTCGTGAAAGCGAAGAGGATGCCAGCTACAGGCACAGTTTCCAGTAGCACGGCCAGGATCCCGAATAGGGTGTAAGGGCCCTTACGTTCCTCAACCCATTTCTCCTGCTGAGCCTTGTTCATCCCTTTCAACTGAAAGTAGCGAGCATGTGCCGTTGGGCCGCGCTGACGTCCCTGAAGGCCAATGAACATTGCGGTACCGACAACCGGAATGAAGTTGAGTGGCAGGTACATGACATAGCGAACGATGGCTTGGGGAGTGAA
This sequence comes from Ramularia endophylla, assembly GCA_002116395.1. NCBI lineage: Eukaryota > Fungi > Ascomycota > Dothideomycetes > Mycosphaerellales > Mycosphaerellaceae > Ramularia > Ramularia endophylla. Next base: position 3,060 of record KZ109745.1, on the reverse strand, counting down.
CTTCTGGAACGGCTTGGTCGCGAGTTTGCCAAGACGCTGGACGGCATCGCCAAAGCCAGAAGCCTTGACTTGGCGCTCCTTTGACACTAGGGAAGTCTGTCCGCGAGCCACCAGGGTGCCGTCGAACGTGTCGATGAGCGAATCCTCAATAAGGAGAGCCTTAGACAGGACCATGGTGAGAGTGGATGATTCGGAGAGGACCAATAGTATGGTAGTCAGGGTTGCCAGTGGTCCGGAAGTGAAGAAGAGCACGGCAAGCTGCGGGAGGTAGGTGAATGCGAACCTATATTTGTTAGCCTTTCATTGTATTTTGATGGATGCTGTACTTACATGAAGGCCGTGATCCCCATGCCAAGTCCGACGGTGGGGACGAGCTTGCTGAGAAGTGGCTTCCACAGGTCGCGATGGGCGAGGAAGTAGAAGATGCCTGAATGATGGAATTGTCAGTTTCCATCTAGGATCTCTCACTCAAGACGTGTAATCTCAGCAGCCTGAGAAGAGCCTCGTGGCCGCAGCTGTACATTCTTGGCTTAGTTGTACACACCTTTGATGGGATAGACATAGCTGCCGGACACGACACCAGCTTTGGCGATGTCTCTCGCGGCCAGCAGCTCCTCTTGCGCCGTCTGCTTGATCCTGTCTGCCATTTTGCGGATGTGCTGTGGTCCAATCTAGGAAAGGTGAAGGAGGATGCAGCTGAGGTCGTTTGTTTGGCAACAGATACCTTCACGTGAATCCAGTCGCAACGATGATCTCCACTGACGTCATTGGCAAACCGCCAAGAGAGAGAGCTTGGACGAAGTTGGTGTTGGTGTTGGTGTGGAGGAGCTTTCGCGCGAACATCTCTAGCTTGTTCTCCGTATACACTCTGATGATGTTGAGAACATTTAGATACTAAAGACAGCTTTTATGCCCGAGAAGAGGTTAACATAAAGCTATCGGCAAAACAGCTAAGGTCGTATTTAGTAACTTTGTTAATCCCTATACTAACTATGTTAGTTAAGTAAATACGAGTTACTAAACAGCCTTTTTAAACCATAACCGTACTCGATTATTAATAGTAGTTACTAAACGGTATTATACTAATCTAATAGCCCTTAACTAGCCTTAACTACCCTTAACTAGCCTTAATCGTCTATAACTATAGCTAACTATACGGATTACCTAAATAGGTAGTCCGGAGCCGAATTTTTATAATCGTAAAGCCTTAAGCTTTTAAGGTTAAGAATTCGTTAATTATATATAACTAGCCCCTATACGGCCTTAATAAATACGCCGAGGGCCCGTAATAGACCTACTACGTTAGTATATTATCGGTATAGAGCCGTTATTACGTCTATAAGGTATTATTTATATTATTCTACCTCCGAGAGCTCTATATAATAGACGAAATCCCTTCGACGATAGCGTACGCCGCGTACGGTATTATACTTACCGTAATCGCTAAGTACGGCCTTAATTACCTAGATATTAATAAGGAGCGAGCGACGTATTCGTAGTAGTATAAGGGTACTACTAAAACGGCCGAATTACTCGGTAATAGTAAGGAACTATACGCGGTAGTACGTATAGATAAAGATACGTTTAACGCCTTATTAAAGGAGCTAGTAGAAGTTAGCCTTAAGCTAACTTATTATCTTACTACTACGGAGTAATTAATATACTTCTTATATATTATTAGCTAAGGAGCGACGTTCTTTTAAATACACCTATTATTCGTTAGGTCTAAGGAAACAATTAGTAAGAGCTTTTATAGGATATTATACTTCCTTAGCTAGTTATATAGTAAGTACGTAAAAGAGCCGGACTTCGATTAAGTACCTAAGCGTTTAAGATATACTAAATACGTAGAGTTTATAGGCGCTGTTAGTACTATAGACGGAACGTATATTATAATACACGTTAATATTAATAAGTAGCTTACCTTCCGTAACCGTAAAGGCGTACTTACTTATAACGTACTCGTTATAGTAGATTTTAATTAGCTATTTACGTACGTATTAGTAGGGTAGGAAGGTAGCGCTAACGACTAGAGGGTATTAACTAAGGCCCGTAATAAGGACAAGTTCGGCTATAACCTACCTAAGAAGAATTACTACCTTACGGATACTAGCTATCTAAACTTAGCTCTTAATATAACGCCCTATCGTAGAGCCCGCTATTATTTAAAAGAGTAGTAGTCTAGTAACTAGCGACCTACTAATAAGAAAGAACTGTTTAATTTACGATACTCCTTACTCCGTAACGTAGTAGAGCGTACGTTTAGTATCTTTAAGATACGCTAGGGCATTATACGGAAGTAGTATAGGCTAAAGTTATCGATTAAGGACTAAGTTAACCTATTCTACGTACTTGTTTACCTATCTAACTTCATTAAACTCTATAACCTTACGGATGATTTAATAGTTAATATAGAGCGGAAGTTTATAGCTATATAGCTTAATATAGTACATCTACGGGCTTATAATCAAGCTAGTCCTCCGGTAACGACGAAGGCTATTAAGGTAGAAGCTACTAAGATAGAATTAAGGCGTAATCTTATTATAGAGAGGATATAGGAGTAATATAAGGATAAGTTAGTACGTCGTAGTTAAGATGTTAATATACGACTAGTCTAAAGTTCTTAAAGTTTGTCGTAGATTCTAAAGCTAAATCCGAGCTAGTAAAGGTTACTAAAGTTTATATAATTACTATACTATAGCTAGTCGTTAGAATTCATTAATTTTTATACTAGTTTCTTCGCCTAGTCGAACTCTCTTAAAAATAATTACTATACGTTGTTTCTATAATGTTATTAGTAGTATTGTTATAAGGGTTAAAGATAAGATGTTTATAAAGCTTAACTTTAATTATAATGTTAGTAGTTATTTAGAGTCTAGCTCGAATTCTTAGTAGATTTCAAAAGATTTTAAAGGACTTTAATAGAGGAATTTAATAAAAGAATATAGGTAGAGAAATGTGCCGAGGCCCGGAGGGAGCTCCGGAGCTAATTAAAAGGCTAGGAAATCGTAACTCTATTACTAAAATTAATAGTATAGGGGATTTTAAAACTTCTACTAC
>MWSQ01002716.1:0-34969 GCA_002116395.1 Ramularia endophylla | reverse complement strand
AGTACGTAGTTTAGCTACCCCTTATAGTAATAATAGCTATATAACGCCTCGGTATAGTAGTAAATAAGTCGTTAATTTAAGTCTATATAATATTATCGTATTCTTTAATAATAGTAGCGATAAGGCCGTGTCTAGTTAGCCGAGTTCGACGGTGCAGCTCTCCCAACCTCCCGACTTCAACTCTGCGCCCATCATTAACGCTGCTCCAACCCCCTCTCGATCCACCCAAGACTTTCGATTTCGGTGTCGCATCCCTCGCTGCTACTACCATACGCTCGCTTGGCGCAGACACCGTCTTTATACCATCGCAATGGCCGACACCGAAGGAGAGATCGTGATCGAGGATGAGACGGTGGCCGCCGATGAGGAGATGGGCGACGTCGAGAATGTCGAGACGGTCGCAGAAGAGACTGCGCCCGGAGGACTGGAGGATATTGAGCCGACGGTTCCCGCGCGCGTCACCTTTCTGGAGTGAGTAGCATTGTGATGAGCATCTTCCAATGCCCATTGTCCATGCAGCAGCAGGAATTGCGCCTGACAGAGTGACACCCACAGCTACCTGAGCTCCCCAATCGTTGAGCTCGCAGTCGGCAGTGGTGCTGAAGCCACGACTTTGTATGCTCACCAAGGCCTGCTCACCAAATCGCCCTTCTTCGAGGAAGCTGTGTCCAAGTTCTCCGACACCCCCAACACCCGCCGTCGCATTGAGCTGTCCAACGATGATTTGGCCGCCACGGCGTCTGTTCTCGAATACTTGTACAAGGACGACTACTTTCCCACGCTCTCCGGAACCACCAACATGGAGTTCGATGCGACCGTGCCACAGCCCGACAACGAGGGCGTTGGCCTCTTGCGCCATGCCCGCGTCTACACACTCGCCCAGCGTTACGGCCTGCCTGCGCTGTCAGCACTTGCCCACAAGAAGATCCACCTCACCCAGTCCACCGCCAAGGGAGAGATCGCATACGCCCGCTTCGTGTACGCCGAGACCAGCACCGACGACGAGAACATCCGCAAGCCTGTCGCTGCTTTCTGGGCCACGCGCTCGCATGTGCTGCGTCACGAGGCCGAGCAAGAGTTCAAGCGCATGTGTCTCGAATACCCACAGTTCGGTTTCGATGTGCTCAGCTTGGTGCTCGACGCACAGGAGAAGCGCAGCCAGCGGACCGAGGGAACTGGCGGTCCATCCGGCCGCAAGAGGCAGAGGGTATGGTTTTGATGTCTTCCCTCTGATAATGTGATTTGTGCTGACAATATTCTCTTGCAGACCATCCTATGAGCTGGAATCGAGACGAAGCTGTAGAATTACCGCCACCTTTAGTCGACTCGCCGGTTATGAACATCTCGTTCGTACTAATACTGTCGAATTTAGCTGTATGTCATGGCATGGAGAGCGACAGAGTGGGAAAATGTATATTCATATTCGCTGGAGCTGTATCAAGAACCAAATTTGCGACCGATCTGCTTCTCTTGTTAGTCGAGACGACCCATCATCACTTGTATTCATACAACGTTGTCTGCTGGTCTGCACACCTAGTTGGCCAACGCTGCTCCTTCCTTTATTGAGCTCTGGGTGAGACTTGACGGATCTTTGGGATGGTCAATCTTGGCCTCACTATCTGCGGGTTAAAAGATGCTGATTTGGACGACTGTGAGGAACTGTGTCTGTGCTCAGATGTCTCATGTCTCATCAATGTCAATTATAGATACATGTAGTAGCGTGGAGCTCGCCGTTGGTGGGGTTGAAGGACCCTTTGTAGCTCCACGAACTAAAACTGGAGGTACCTCTAGTGTACGTTGACCGCCTGGTATCAACAACACCATCCCATCCCGTCTGCTCCGGCACCTGTCAAACAGCCACTCGTACCTATAACCTACACGAATACTGCCACGATGGAGGAAATAGCACCAGAATACGATGTCGTTGTGCTCGGAACTGGCCTCACAGAATGCATCCTCAGCGGGGTGCTGTCGGTGAAGGGCAGCAAGGTGTTGCACATGGACCGGTGCGTTGACAGGATGGAGTATGCCAACACGCAATCCCAACTGATGGCGTATGTAGAAATGACCACTACGGAGGCGAAGCAGCATCGGTCAACCTCGAGGCCATGTTCAAGAAGTACGGCAACTACGAAAAGGGCACCGAGCCATGGAAGAAGTACGGCCGCGCCAATGACTGGAACATCGATCTCGTACCGAAGCTGCTGATGAGTAACGGCGAGCTCACCAACATCCTCGTCAGCACCGACGTCACCCGCTACATTGAATTCAAGCAGATCGCAGGCAGCTATGTGCAACAAGGCAACGGCGCCAAGGCCACCGTGGCCAAGGTCCCCAGTGATGCCGGCGAGGCACTGAAGAGTCCGCTCATGGGCATCTTCGAGAAGAGGCGTGCGCGGAACTTCCTGCAGTGGGTTGGCAGCTTTGACGAGAGCAACCCAAGCACACACAATGGTAGGCTGTCCTTTCGTTGGCAAGCATGGCATCGAGTCGCTTACACGAGCATTTAGGCATGAACCTTGCCCAGACAACTATGCGACAAGTCTACGACAAGTACGGCCTTGAGCCCGGCACCAGGGACTTTATCGGCCACAGCATGGCTCTCTACACCACAGACGAATACGTCGACAACAAGGGCATGGCCAAGGACTGCATCGAGCGTATCCGCCTCTATGTTAACAGCATGGCGCGGTACGGAAAGAGCCCATACATCTACCCTCTCTACGGACTGGGCGAGCTGCCTCAGGGCTTCGCACGCCTCAGTGCCATCTACGGTGGCACCTACATGCTCAACACCAACATCGACGAAGTCAAGTACGAGAACGGCAAAGTTTCGGGAATCCGCGCGACGATGAAGGAGCGAGGCGAGGAGGGCGATGGCATGAAGTTCGAGACCAAGTGCAAGAAGATCATCGCAGACCCTTCCTATTTCCCCGACGGGGTCAAGGTGACTGGCCATTACATCAAGGCCATCTGCATTCTCAACCACCCAGTTGACAAGACCGACAACTCCGATTCGCTCCAATTGATCCTACCACAATCGCAGATCGGCCGGAAGAATGGTAAGAAGCATCTCAGTCTCTGGTTGGCCTTGTCCGACCTGCCGCTAATACGTTCAAGACATCTACATCGCCGTTGTATCTTCCAACCACAACGTCTGCCCCAAGGGCTACTACATTGCCATTGTGTCCACCGTAGCCGAGACAAGCGCAAACCACCACCTCGAGCTTCAGCCCGGTCTCGACCGTCTCGGAAGAATAGAAGAGCAATTCATGGGTCCTCCGATCCCCATCTATGAACCAAACGAGAACGGCTCCACCGACAACGTCTTCATCAGCAAGTCCTACGATGCCAGCTCCCACTTTGAGACCATGACCGAAGACGTGAGAGATGTTTACAGGAGAGCTGCTGGCGAGGAGCTAGTAGTCGAGGGTCTGAAGGAAGGCCAGAATTTGGTCGCGGAGGAATGATCGGCATTACGGATGATGTGAAAAAGTCCAAAATACGCTGCTGATAAGCATCATGAAGTTGATGTATGGACCGTTGTTGACTGAGCAGAATACAGGATGAATTGAAGCCTCGCATATGTAGGTATCGAGCTGCCAGTCTTCTCACGATGCGCACTTTATCGCCTGTCACGGTTAGTTGACACGATGCTGTGTATGCAAGTGGCGCCACCAACCTGGGTGCGTCAACTCAAAAAGCCGGTTCGAAAGAAGCGCATCTCGACAAGGATCCAATGGCCGGTTTCGAAGAAGGTTATTTCGACAACAAAAGGATATTTCGACAAGGGAGGACGACATGCAACATGTATCGAGTTTGTGGACCGCATCGAGATATTCCGCGTGGAAATATTGGAGAGCTGATTTTAGGCTTTCGCTTTCTACGACTGCCCGGGCAGGTATGTACTTCGCCTCCTATCGAGTGATATGATCTGATATCAAGAAATGTTTGAATAATCCCTACTTCCCCTACCTTCTCAGATGACAACCAGGCCCTAATGCTTGACAAGACCTGACAGGTTGACTTGACTTTGGATGCTTCCTGCTAATCGTTTCCAATGAGAGACCGTCGACCTTGATATCGATGGTGTCTATTATATCAACGTATTGACCCAAGAGGCTAGATGTTGAGTCGGCATCTGCATCCTAAGGCTCGGGTAATTATGCACAATGTGATACCTTGTGTCATGGCTTTGGAGACACCGATCGGCCCATGCTGGTCTGCGAGAACTCAGCTGACAGATTCAGACCCAACCAACTCTCCCACGAGCATCGAGCGGAAAGGCAGTACACAAACGAAGGATCACCTGCATGCGGGGATCAATATGCGAAGCAGATCACCGGAAAACTTTCGCCAAGATTGTCTGGAATGTCCCAAGTGCAGATTGTGGGTTCTCGATTTGTGGCTGCTGAGCAGCAATTAAGGCGAGGCTGTTGACATTGTTCGCTTGCATCACAGCAACCGAGCACTTGATCCATAGCCTCGGAGCCCCCATTTGGAGAATGACAAGGCTATGCGACTTAGATCTGCTCATGAAACCTCGATTCCTCAAACGACGATTGGCATGGTGCTAGCATCAGTCAAGTCTTTGCGAGCACATGGGTCGCAGACATTACGTCCAGGGCCAACCAGGCCTACTGTCCAGGACATCTCCATCTGCATGCATGAGCGCGCTGATTCCGCTGCAAAGCCTTACCGACAGCAAGCAGCGGCAAGGTCATGACCGGTCCACAACACACATGTCACACACATATACACTTGCTCGCGGAGGCGGCCTTCACCGCCGAAGTGTCTTCTTTCCCACGTTGTGGAGTGAACGTTGAGTTTAGCGTGCCGCCCACGGAAGCACGGACCGGAGTGTGAAATGCAGGGCTCGAGCAGGGCTAGGCTCGCCAGGGAACCTGTGATCATTGTTCACTGTTCAGCGCATGCGGAAACCCTCCGCATCAGACCACATGGCGCTTACCACCCTGTTCGTTAAGCATCAACAAGGCACCCATGACCTGAGCGTATGGTTGGAGAAAACCTTGCACATACTGGAAGCAAAGGACGGTGGCTGTCATAATCCTGCACAGTGTGATGTCCAATGTCAATTGCACGGCCTTGGGCAACCTCTTCCATATCCTGGTGGTATGGACGCAAAAGAATGATGGCAATGAATCGATTTGATCGACACGTCAATCAAAGTATCACTGTCTATCAGTCGTTTGAATATATCATTAGCAGTAGTTGCATAGAATACCTCACTTGCTTGGTATCCTGAGTCATTTATCTTTTCGGTTGCTGCCGAGGTGAATCATTCGATGAACATCGATTGCATCCTCGATGCAGCCCACTTTGACCTCAGCCACACGAACAAAGCAGAGGAGGGGTACACACTGCCGAGTCTTAGCACGTGTAAGCAAACATCCACAGTGGTCTACACTGCCGGCATGTAGGTCACTACTTGTTCTTCGACTTCCGTTCTTAGCAACGGAATGGCATAAATCAGCATGTATTGCGCGCTGCATGCCTTGATTGGCGTCCTAGGTTTAACGGCCTTGTTGTAGCATGCAGCTTGGTGTTTCTGATTCGCTTCCAATCCACAATGACGGCTGATTGCATATCCGTATCTCAATGTGGATATCTCTCCACAACCCGAGCACTTGGATGGCTATCGCTGCTGTCTGTCGCATCTCGATACCAGTCTAAGGAAAGCAATCGAGAATTGGGAAAGCAATCGTGGTCATATCGGTTGGAATCATCCTGGGAACCACAAGCGACCATGCCTTGTTGAACGATGCTAGGGTGCCGGCAGCTGTCCTTTTGGGATTATCCACCCCTGCTACGTGCCACTTCTGGGTGTAACAATGGTGAGAGAAGTAGTGACAGATCGCACAGCTCCGTTCATTGTGTCTCTGCAGAGTGTACAGTGGATCGGTTTTGGATCCGAATTCACCGAATATCGGCGGCTGCACGCTGAGGTCAACAGTGATCTGTGTATCTCTGTACCTACTGTTGCTATTGACACATATCTCTTGCGAACTGGATAAACTTCTCCGTCAGGTCGAGATGAAGCTTCATGAACTCAATTCACTTCTATGGATCTTGGTGGCGGCGTCACTATGCATGGCATGCAGCAGCGCACCGCCACGCTATCATTATCGTCAGTGATTGATTTCTATTCGTTTTCATTGCAAATCAATGCGATTATGACGGCCAGGCAACGCTCTGGCCCAATCACAAACCATTATGAACGCGCATGGCCGGCACCGCGGGTTAAAAAATGCACAAGAGGTGAGCAGTAGCGGTACGCTTTCCAGGTAGGACTGCTCCGTCGGACGAGGCCATCTCTCCCGATGCCTGTTCGTTCATCCCGGCATGTGCTCCGAGACGCCACGCATAAGCCGCAGGCAAACGGCCGCGATCGAAACCACAACTCCACAAGTTGCCCAGGATAGCTCTGACGTGAAACGTTTGTATGCCGCGAGTACCATTTACACTTTCCCAGTCCAGTGAGGCGACTGCAGTAAGCAGCCTGATTTCGTATAAGAATCTTACTTGTATGTGTATGCTGGGCTTTCTCAATGATCCTCGATCTAGTTTAGGATGACGAAACCGACGAGCACAAGAGGTGGCCCGAAGCGTGAACAAGTCAGTAATGCCTGTACCAGCTGCCGAATCTCGAAATTGAAGGTAAGATTGGGGAAGCCTTCGCCCTTCCTTACTCGCGTGCCGTTCGCCTACTGACGCCTCGGATAACAGTGTAACGGTCGGCATCCTGCCTGTTACCGTTGCTTAAGCAGAGACCTCGAGTGTGTCTATGATGTGTCCGAAGGAATGACCAAGCGTCAGCATCTCAATCACGAGTTGCTTGAACAGAAGAACGAGCTGGAGCGTGCAGTTGCCGTTCTGCGCGTCTTGCAATACGGGACCGATCAAGAAGCGACCGCCTCTCTTGCTCGACTGCGCTTTGGAAGCAGCATTGAGCAAGAGTATCTCCGACTGCTTCCACAAGCCCAGCAGCCACTACCGTTACCGACTGGAAGCGCGGCCCAGGGCCAATTACCCACTCCGGCGACCGAGCAGCCTGAAGGTCCGACGCCCTGGGGCTGTCCTGTTGGTGGTTACGTTGGGTGGAACGCAGTGGCAGCAGAGACGACCGGCATGGATTGGACAAACCCTCTTAGTCCAGTCTCACAGCCATCGTCCGCAACGGCAAATAGTACGGCAGAAAGTCCTTTCCTCGACTTGATGGCAGCTACGCCGGGTAGCATCGATGCTGGCGACGAGCAGCACCTTTATCTGGGCGGTTGAATTCCATATTTGCTCGAGAAAAGATTTCCTTCACCGCTCCAGTCGGAAAATTGCTGCATACACCTCAGGTTCGATCCTGGATCATCTTTCTGGATTTCCTGTCCTAGACTTAGGTGAAACTTGGGTGGTATTCCATATGCCGATTCGAGTGCCCCTAAATGGCTGCGGACTTCTATTCCTATGCCCAGCAGACACTTTGGTTGATGACGTGGCGCCAAGGAAGAAGGATTGAAAGAAACGACCATCCGTTGAGAGGCGCAGACGCTTTCTGAAGATCGCGTGTTGCCGATGATGGACCGCGAAGACCTGCTTGGACTATACCGACACGACGAATGGTCGAAATCCTAAGAGAAAGAAAAGGATGAGATGGACTTTGAGAAGCTCGAATAGCTGTTGGCATAATCGTGCCGTGTATACAAAAGGTGGCCACGGTGAAGGCTTACTGTGTGATAGCCAACCTTGCGATGCAGGCGCAGTCAAACTTATGACACTTATCGCTGCCATGATATTGGCCCATGCACTCGCACTGGTCGAGTGCTGCTCTAGCCTAGAAAATCAGCATCTTGTTGTCGATAGTAACACAGCTTCCTGCTGGTGTACAAGCAGAGCATGCCGCCAACTGAGACCAGTTCATGCAACTTGCTTGCAGTCTAGCTCAGCTGACGCCTAGGCTGTGAAGTGCACCTCTAAGCTCCTTCACGGCAGTCTCCACATCTTCGAAGTTCAGTGCCGATATAGCCCACTTTGCATGTTTTTGTGCAGCCATAATTGCGTCGTCATCAATGTTGTAACCGCCAGGCGGTGGACCGCTGACAGCCACGGGGTTAGCAGGTGATTGCAGCACAGGCGTGGCGACAGCGGATGTTGCACTCATGTGATGGGGTGTTGGTGCGCTCGGCCGCTCTTCGGGCCGTGTTCCAGGTGCTTCGGGAGGAGGTACAACAGGTGGTGGCGGCATGTTGTTGTAGAAGTCGGCAGGGCTGTCAGGCAAGAATGGCGGCGCTGTACTACTCGACTGCGCATCAGGAACTTCTGGAAAGTACCCTCCACCTATTGACGGTGGTCTGCTGGTACCAGTCTTTGCTGGCTCAATTGGAGAAACATCAGATGTTTGCTGGAGCGATGCAGACGTCGGTTGGGGCGGTGGGGCCATAGATTGAGCTTGCGTTGTAGAGTGTGATCGCGAAGGCTGGCCGTCGTCTGGCTCGTTCTCCACCGTTGGCGCCTTGTATACACCTGTATCGTTCTCCAAATTCCGCAATTCAGCTTCAATATCATCACTAGCGGGGACCTCAGGCGGCTGCTCAACTACGGGATTGGTAGCATTCGGGTCTTCTCCTGCTTTGTACGCCCGGGCTATGCGCAGAGCATGAAACTTGGCGAACTTGCTCTTGGCTGCAATCTCAGGTTCTAGTGGCGCCCAAATGCTCAGCAGGTCCATGAATGTGACAGATGCCTGAAAGGTGTCGGCAGTCTGTTTCGTGACTTTGTTGTGGCGTTGCGCCTCGTCGCCGCGATTGAATGTTTCCAGCGCAAAATTCTCAATATATGCCTTGGCTGCCATATCATCCACCACTGCATCGTTGGCAGCATTTTCCAATTTGTAGTTCTCCATCTTCTCCATGAGCTGCATGGCGTAGTTTGTGCATTCTTCATCGCTCGCATGCAGCTGTCTGGAGAGTATTTGCTGCAGAATATAGTATTCGCCTGAAGGGCCGTCAGTCCTCGCTGTCCGGGCAGAGCCACGCGTGTGACATACACCAATACGAGACGATGGGTCGGAACTTCTCGATTTGCGCAGCTCTGGTAGCAAACTTGACGACGTCCGGAGCGGCTGCTTTCAGCTTGGCGGGGACAGCGGCGGCCATGATGATAGTGGCGGGTCTGCGGACCTAGTATTTCCGTGCCTGGGTGTGGCGTATTGGTGTTGTCTCCTCGTATCGCATGTGAATGGAAGAATTATGAAGTGTAAGGTAGGCAGCTACCTTGAAGTAGGTAGGCAGCTATTCTAAAGGTAGGTCGGAGGTCGGACAGTACGTGCCTGCCCTGCCGTGATTCTGGACCCACTAAAGCTACCTTACCTGGGTTCAAGGTTGTCAGCCCGGCTTCGATCTTAGGAGGTATTGTGGGGAAAGCTAAAGATGGACCTACACGTTACACAGCCGCGAGAACAGGACACCTTTCATCAAGTAGGAAGTGTCGAGAGTCGTTGTGTTGACATCTGTACCCCGACTTGTGCTTATCATCATAAGTACGATATCCATCATGAAGTCAGGTTCCGTCGCGGCCGCAGCGTGTCTGCTACTTGGTGGCGCCAATAGCATGTACACCAAGCAGTCTCCAGTGCTGCAAGTCGACGGACGATCGTACGAAAACCTCATCGCCAGGTCCAATCACACCAGCATTCTCGAGTTCTACGCCCCGTGGTGTGGTCACTGCAAAAATCTTAAGCCGGCATATGAAAAGGCAGCCAAGTCACTCGATGGCTTAGCGAAAGTGGCTGCGATTGACTGCGATGAGGAGGCCAATAAGCCGTTTTGCGGAAGTATGGGCGTAAAGGGCTTTCCAACCCTGAAGATTGTTAGGCCGGGCAAGAAGCCGGGGAAACCGATGGTCGAGGACTACAACGGTGCAAGGACTGCAAAAGGGATAGTTGACGCAGTCATCGACAAGATTCCCAATCACGTAAAGAGGCTGAAGAATGCAGACTACGCAGAATGGGCTGCGGAAGGTGATCTGCCCAAAGCTATCCTCTTCTCTGACAAAGGCACCGTTAGTGCTCTGCTCAAGTCCGTTGCGATCGACTTTCTGGGTGCATTGAACATTGGACAAGTCCGTGACAAGGAAACCGAAGCTGTGACAGCATACGGCGTTGAGAAGTATCCCACACTCGTTTTACTCCCTGGAGGCGAGCAAGATCCACTCAAATACGACGGAGAGCTGAAGAAAGAGGCTATCACGAAGTTTCTATCGCAAGCCGCAGCGCCAAACCCAGACCCAGCGCCCAGCAAGAAGAAGGCCAAAACCAGTAAAAGCAAAGCTTCTGCTTCAAAATCGGCTTCCAAGCCCGCCGCATCGGCAGCGACACCGCCGGCAGAATGTCCCGCAGGCAAAGGCAAAGCTGCTTCTCAAACAGAAGAGACAATAGTCGAGGACCCGACCGACTCCCCAAGCCCGGAGATCAAGGACCAGGTGAAGCCGATTAAGGTCCCAGATGTGGCTCCTCCCATCACTCAATTACTAGATGGCCTCTCACTCCAGCAGAAGTGTCTGAACGACAGAGCGGGCACCTGTGTACTGGCTCTGCTCCCAGAAGAGAGCTCGCCTTCGGAGAAAACTATCGAGGCCATCCGCAGCCTCAGCGACCTTCACCAGAAACACCAATCGGCGAAACGTAACCTCTTCCCATTCTATCAGCTTCCAGCTTCAAACTCACAGGCTGGTGCTCTGCGTGCAAAGCTTGAGCTCGCGCCCTCTGAGGTTGAGATCATTGCGATCAATGGCAAGCGTGAATGGTGGCGTCATTTCACGAGCACTGACTTCAAACTTACGGCGATCGAGGATTGGGTCGATGCCATCCGTATGGGCGATGCACCCAAGTCGAAAGTCCCAAGCGGTCTGATCATGGACGCTGAGCAGCTTCCCGCCGAGCCTGTCAAGGTCGATACGGGTTCAGCCGAGTATGAGAAGATGAAAGCATCGATGAAGGGCAAGCTACCCGAAGGAGTCGACTTCGAGCTCGAGGAGATAGACGATGACATGTACCAGAAACTGATGAACCAGGAAGGTGCCGTACAGGACGAAAGTCATGATGAATTGTAGTTAGTTGTAGGACAAGCAAATGCAAAATGCTCTCGGACTTCAAGCCGGCCTTACGTTTAATTGCCATTAATCATGTCGCCATCGACAATGCGGATACGGTGTTTTCCTGCATCGAAACAGCGCGTGCGAGGGGTGCCGTCGAGAGGACAGCTCAGCTCAGCAGCAGCAGCGTGATACGATGTACACGCGAAGGAAGATCCAGGCTTATCCAGTGTTAACACTCGATCCTTCCTTGTGTCACATGCAAAGGAGAGACGACTGTCGCCATCGCTTCTCTCCAGCTAAACTTCGCTCCAAAATGGAAACCTCTGAACTCCCACCTTCACAACTGCAGGTGCTCCTTTGCGAAAGCAGTCTTCCGGTTGAAATGCCACCTTGGATTGCCGAGGCCATTAGCGCACTCTAGATTTCCGGCCCATCAAGTGCGATCCTCGGATGGGCTTATAACGAGATCAGAGACTGAGTGTCATTCAAGGACACCTCCATCAATTTGCCCATCTTCTCAGAGTCATGGCAAGAGATCCACGGATTGTCATCATTGGAGCTGGCGTTGGTGGTTTAGTCACTGCTCTTCACCTCCACGCCCATGGCTTTAAAAATATCAACTTGTTTGAGGCCGCTGGACAATTGACTTCTCTGGGAGTTGGCATAAATCTGCAGCCGCATGCAGTATTGGTGCTTCGGAACCTTGGACTCCTTCCGGCATTGGAGGCGATTGGTATTGAAACTCAGGTATGACATACTGGTATAGCATCTTTCTGGGGTACCTTGGGACGACTGCTCGTGCTCGTGTGCCTATCCCGCCGCCACGCCACTTTTGTTCTTCTCGCTGTCCTGTCAACGGCGCAGAAGCGTTAGTTGGCCAGAACAAAAAGCATGGGACTACCTGGAAGGATGCTGTATGGTCTTGGGACGAGACTTGCGCAGAATCTACTCACTGACAGTAACTTAGGAGCTCAACTACTACAACACGCATGGTGACCCTATCATCAGCGAGCCTCGGGGCAAGTTCGCCGGGTACAAGGTTCCGCAATTCTCCATTCACAGAGGCGAGCTTCAAATAATGCTCCTGAATGCCGTGAAAGAGCGGCTTGGGCAGGAACGCGTCCATCTCAACCACTCACTTGAGAGCTTCGAGCACATGGACGGCGATGTAGTGAAGCTCGACTTCATTCAGAAGCGCTCTGGCGAAAAGGCTGCCATCCCACAGGTGACCACGGACTTGTGCGTCGCCTGTGATGGCATCAATTCTACTGTCCGCCGAATCCTGTACCCAAAAGAAGGTCCGCCGATTTTCTCCGGTCGCATGTTGTGGCGAGGTTGTGTTGAACGAAAGCCTTTCTTGACCTCTGGGTCCATGGTATGGACAGGCCACGCGAATCAAAAGTTCATCGCGTATCCCATACGAAACTACGGGCCGGAGGCTGAATCAAAATCTCTGGTCAATTGGATTGCAGAATTGAGGACCAGAGATGAGAACGACGAGGATACCACACCTCCAGAGAAGACTGACTGGCTGAATGATGTTCCAAAGGAAAGATTCGCTGGTCAATTCGAAAAATGGACCTTTGGCTTTCTTGATATCCCAGATCTAATTGCGGAAACCCCAAAGGTCTATGAGTATCCAATGTGTGATAGAAACCCAGCTGAAAGGTGGAGCTTTGGGTCGCTGACATTGCTAGGTGAGTCTACATGAGTGGTTTCCACGACACTTCGACGATTGCTGACACTATTGAAAGGTGACGCGGCTCATCCGATGTATCCCATTGGAAGTAATGGAGCATCGCAGGCCATCTTAGATGCCGCTTGCCTGACCACGTGCCTTCTGAAGTGGCAGACAGGAGATATAGCGACCATTCCCGCAGCTTTGCAAGCTTATCAAACCGAAAGACTTCCAGTGACCGCGAAGATTGTAATGGCGAATCGAGGAAACGGACCAGACCATGTTCTCCAAATAGCGCATGAAAGAGCGCCCAATGGCTTCAAGCACATCAACGACATTATACCTCAAAAGGAGCTCGAGGATATCGGCTTGGCTTACAAAGCGATTGCTGGATTCGAAGTGGAGCGTGTCAACGATCTTGCCACGAAGTCTGAAGGCACCGCAGAAAAACTTGGCTTGACATCTATGAAAAAAGCCACCAATGGTAGTGGACTATGAAAGCTCGCAGAACCAAAACTACTGCCCTCGTCAACGAGGGTACTCGCCAAGTAGCAGTGAGAATGGTTGAGTGAGCTCATCGAACCGTTCTCAAAGTCACGAAGCCAGCATAGTCATAGCGCTGCAACCGCTACTTATCGCCTGAACCGGTTGCATGCTAGGGTGTCTACTCCGGATGGAAGTGAAAACGAGAGCGGCTTCGAAAACCTGCCCACGGCTCCACTTGTATTCTCCTCAATGTGCAAATCGCGTGTCGAGTATCTTGTTCTTCTGTTCTCATCATGACCTAGGCGCGCTCCTAGATTTCTCGGAGCATTCGGTCAGCGCTTGACCACGCTGAGCTTTCCGCAGCCATGCAACAAGATATGCAAGCTATACGATCAGACGCCTGCGGGGAAGCGCCATTTCTCCACAGCCGTGGTTAACGGCTCACCCGTGGCAAATTCTGCAGCGCACTTATTAGGACTTGTCAGAAGCATCTTATGGCTGCTGAACATTGCCCACGAATTCCAGTTCGATCCTGGAGAATTTGCTTCGAACATCTGGAATTCGGCCGCCGCCGTCGATGAAATCCGCTGTGCCCGATTGATAAGGGTGCCCCTAAATACTTGGCCATCCCGTGATGTTGGCGACGATGATCATCGCTACGCCAAGACTCAGCTGGCTAACCACATGTGCAGAGATCTTCAAATTCCTAAGCCCCGTAGCTTTGTATTTTCTGCTACTGAAACCCCTCCTCATCAAGAATCTGCTGCACTTGCGTCGAAGTGCATATAGAAAGTATACTCCTGACAAGTACAGGACTAATTACAATCTAGAAGGATCGCAAATACAATGTGTCTGGACTTTGTATTCAAATTTGAGCCCTCTGCGCCTCTATTCACTTCAGCTGTGATGGGCGGCTAGTGTACGGCTCCGCAAAGCTTGGCTACGGAGCGATCGCACGACACAGCTGCAGAATGCGGGGGAAACGTATCTGCCATGGCTGTCATCTAAGTCATTCTCTTCAATCATAGGAAACGCATACGGCTTACCCGGTAAAATCAGGGACTTGCACAGCTGTATATGTCGATCATGCGCCGCAAGAACATATCTTGCCAAATGGAGTCTACTTTGATTGCACGAGACCATTATAGCGTCTCTTCAATGCGTGTTGGCTTTCTGAAGTGACAAACGGGTTGAAGTCGGGTCTGTAAACCGCAGATACTAAAGGGCACCACTTTCTCCATCTACAGGATCTACTGACTGTTTTGGTTGAGAGTAGAATTGGAAACGACTCCCACGTGCACCCTACGGATCACATTTCGAATACCCGATTCCTAAACAACAACATGGTCAAGGCCGGCGCGCTCTTCCTGGCAGCTCTGCCATACGCAGCAGCATGGCCCGAAGTCATGCAGATGAACGAGAAGCTTGTCAAGCGTGTCGAGCCTCCTGCAAGACAACCCCTTTTCCTGTCCAAGCGGCCCAACACATCGCAGCCTCCCGCTGGTTTCAACGCAGAAGAACAATATGTCGATGTCAGCGAAGGCTCTGGCCACGAGTGGGTGGCTCCAGGCGCTTCTGACCTGCGTGGCCAGTGTCCTGGTTTGAATGTATGAGAATGTCAACTTACCCATAACATGCAGACTGCTGACTTTCATCGCAGGCTGCTGCCAACCACGGTTTCATCCCTCACACTGGTATCTTGAACACAGAGCAGACCACGGAAGGATTGTTTCAGGCTTATGGCATGAGCGCTGACCTTGCCATCTTCCTCGCCATCATCTCTATTGCACTCGCTGGTGATCCTGTAGCTGGAACATGGTCCATTGGAGGCGAGTACACGCCAGTGACTGGTTTGCTCGGTCAGCCGTCTGGAATTGCAGGCACGCACAACCAATACGAGTCTGACGCTTCGATCGTCAGAGGAGATGCCTATCTCAATGGCGTAAGTACAGCGCATCCTGATGTCAAGCTATTGCTAACCTCCGACTTTACATTTAGGGCAACGTCGGTGTTTTCCAGTTGCGTAAGCCTTGTATAACGTCCAGTTGGATGTCTTCGAACTGACTGTCTGTAGGCTCATGGGAGAATTTCTACAACATGGCTGAGGAATACACGCTCGATCATGCAGCCGCTCAGAGCGATTACGTTACCAGATGGTCCATCTTGAACAACCCATACTACTTCTCTGCGCCGTTCGCTGGACTTGTTGCACCTGCCGCGCACGATTTCGTGATCAACTTCATGTCCAACCGCAGTGAGGCCAGCCCAGGCGGTATACTCAACCGCGACGTCCTCAAGTCATTCTTCGTATGTATTACGCCTATCCCGTGATCTTGGAGATCGAGACTGACAATCTTAATCCAGGCTGTTACTGGAGAGTCTGGCAGCTTCGTCCACAACCGCGGAATGGAGCGCATCCCTGACAACTGGTACAAGCGTCCTACGCTAAACGCCTACAACATCCCAGAGGTTTTGAACGACGTCTTTGTGAACAACGCGATGTACCCTGGTATCGTCCGATTTGGTGGCAACACGGGTGAGTACAACGTTGAAGGGCTGTAGACGCTATCAGAGGATACTGACGAGTCGAAGGCACCGTGAACAGCTTCGCAGGCGTTGATGTCACCAATCTCACCGGCGGCGTGTATAACCTAGAAGACCTTGCCCAGGGCAACAACGGTGCTTGCTTCTTCCTTCAGCTAGCCACTCAAGGTCTCCCTGACGCTTCCGACCCTCTTCTTGGAGCTGCCAAGTCTGTCTTGGGATGGGCTACAGAGCAGCTCGCTCCGTTGAACAGCAAGCTGGATTGCCCACAACTCGCTGATTTTCCCGGTGCGTTGTTCGAGCAATTTCCAGGAGCCAGCTACGAAGCCGAAGGTCAGAGCAAGAGCTTCCTGGAAAGCATTCTTGGTTAGAAGGAAGGTGAATTCTGTATAGCATTTGGGGAAATTTTTACGGTTGACGAACGCTCACGATCTTTCTCTGTTACAACAACCATCTTGGAGGCTATCTCGCGCTATATCTTGTAAATGCCGAGGTCGCTAGGAGGCGTAGTTATCGACACCTCCACTTGAGCTTGTATGCACATTTTATACCGATGTTTGATATTTGAAGAAGGAGCTGAACTGAGCTCTCTCACAGCAAAGGGCATTCCTTGTTCGTGACAGAGATGCAGCAGAAAGCTGAATGGGACAGGTTTGTAAGATACGGCATCCTAAGAGAGAGGCCAGGAAGAGCATTGAAAGAAAATATAAAGGAGATTGACTATACTCATTGTTTGTAAGTTCGATCCTTCTTTCGATGAACTCAAGGCGTAGGTAGGATGGCAAGATGTGACGGTGCAGAGGGGTGAAGTCGGGGACAGTGGGTCTAGGCAAACTCTATCTTGATTCGCAAACTCAAAAACACTGGTGCACCTACCTTACAACAGCTCCTTCTTCTTCGGGCAGGTGCGAAGATGCGATGGCGGTTCTGGCAGCAGGAGCAAGTGGAACATGATCCGGACCTCATGGAGTGGGAGCCGACCGGTCCTCTCAAAACCGCGTTGAACCCACGGGCAGCTCAAAGCCCGGCTTCCCCCGACTCATCCTCGACATGGACAACAACCCAAGTCATTCAGCTTGGGCTGGGAATCGGTGCACTGTACGCAAGCTACAAAGGATACAAACGATTTCTCCGCCGAATACCCAACATTGACCATGTCAAACCGAACGTCTACCGGAAACGCAGCATGTATGGCTATGTCACGCGGGTCGGCGATGGGGACAATTTCCGCTTCTACCACACGCCGTGCGGGCGGTTTGCTGGATGGGGATGGCTGCCGGGGAGGATTCCGCAACAGCTGACAAAGCCGGAACTGGTGGACAACACGCTGCATGTTCGCGTGGCAGGTGTTGACGCCCCAGAGTGTGCACATTTCGGACGGAAAGAGCAACCGTTTGGGCCAGAGGCAATGGCCTGGCTGGGAGACACCGTCGAGGGCCGCTATGTGCGCGTGTGGCCGCACAGTCGAGACCGCTTCGACCGTATCGTTAGCACGGTGGCAGTGCGACTGCCCTGGAGGCTGTGGCGCTCTGATCTGGGTCTTAGAATGATACAGAGTGGATGTGCGACTGTCTACGAGGCAAAGACGGGCAGCGAGTTTGGAGGTAAAGAGGAGCAATATCGCGAAGCTGAAAAGCAAGCGAGAAACAGGAAAGTCGGCATGTGGAAGCAGGCTGGAATTGTGGGCAAAATACTGGGCCAGACGACAGAGGTCGAGACTCCACGCGCCTACAAGACCCGGATGAACAAGGAGGAATCGGGTAAATGACTGACGTTCAGCGAAGATACCCTCTTGATTGCAATTAATGCGTGCTATGAGGAAAACCTCGGACGATGCCTTCATTCCTTCACTCACACTCTCAAAGATGTTGACGCTCGAATTCCTCATATACGCCTCATCTTCTGTCGAGCTGCCTCCATCTCCGCTGACGGTACAGCCCTATTCTCCTTCACCCAAACTCTCTCGTCCTCACTTCGAAACGGCGGTGGGGCGATTCCGTTGATCTTCCACAATCGCCTCTCGGTCTCGTCGATATGGTACTCCCAATCGTATCCCTTGTCTTCGATATGCCGCTTGAGCAAAGCGTCCAGACTCGTCGTCACCCGAGCGTAAGCGGCATCTTCGTTTGGCTGTCGGATGTGGATGTGCTCCACGACGAGACGGATAAATGGATTCCCATGCTCATGCGCGAGCTCGCCACCGACAAAGATATCATCCTCCTTGGTTTCGACGAAGTTGACCACGACGTAGAAGGCCGGCATGCCCGAGGTGGTGTAAAAGGAAGTTATGTCTTTGCTCAATGCGAGCTTAGAGGCCGCATCCTGGAAGGTGCTCGGTGGATGGTAGATAAGCCAGAGTGGCATTTTGAAGATATGTCTTGAATGTGTTGCGTGTGTGAGAAAGGAGACGGAAGAGGGTTGACCACACCGAGAGCGCTCGAGATGGAACTCGTCAGCTTATAACATCATTTCCTCATCTTTCCACTCACCATGAATACTGATATGAATACTAATCGTGCAATTGCAAAGCTATGGACCAGATATACGGTTCGCTCCTTGTCCGACTGAACGCCTTGGAAGACCTCAACCCGATCACTAATCAGCACCTCTCTCCCTACACAGCCACAAGAGACCGCGGATCGATCACTACTCGTGTACTACGAAGTGACAGCATATCAAAGTGACATGGCGCCCCGTTGCCAACAAGAATCTCAACAATGACATCCAACATCTTTATCACTGGCGCTACTGGATTCATCGGATCTCAGACCGTCAATGCTGCACTCTCAGCTGGGTACCATGTGAGACTGGCAATCCGACGCACAGAGCAAGAAGACGACGTTCGAGGTTGGATCACTGGGGATGCATTCGATTTCGTCCTTGTTCCTGACTTAACGTTGGCGGGTGCGTTCCAAGGTCTGCTGGACGACATCGATTTCATCTTTCACCTGGCCAGCCCGTTGCCCGGTAAAGGCAATGATGTGCACAGGGACTACGTTGATCCAGCAGTCTCCGGTACGTTGGGAATCTTGAGAGAGGCCGCACGCTCTGAAAGAGTCAAGTTGGTGGTTGTTATGTCCAGCGTCTTAGCTTTGATTCCCGTCGGTGGGATGAGCAAGCCTCCAGTCATCCCCAAAGGCATGTCGTATGGTCTCGTATTGACAGGGGTCAGACACTGATGTATCGCAGCCAACTCCACCGAGCGTCTCCATGTCGATCTGAACCACCCTTTTCCATCTGGCTTTAATGGACACGGCATGAAGTATTCAGCCTCTAAGATCCTGGCCCACCAAGCAACTCGAGATTTCTTGCGTGAAAAGCCGAAGTTCAAGCTCATCACTTTCCACCCGTGCTTTGTCCTCGGCGACAGCCTAATCCAGAAAAGTGCCGAGGATATTGACGGCATGAATGCTCTGTTCTGGGAATCGCTTTCAGCGTGCCAACCCCTGATTCCGAGTGCCTTTGTGCATGTGCGCGATGTTGCAGATGCTCACATCAAGGCATTGGAGAGGTATCAATCTCTCAGCAGTGGCACTGAATACATCCTATCCGCACCAACACTTGGCTGGAACAATGTGACAAGGATCGTGAGAGATCGTTATCCTCGAATCGGAGCGGCGTTGGACCAAGGTCCGTATCTGCAGGATGATTGGCAAATAGATACGTCTTCAGCCGAGAAAGATCTTGACATGCAATGGAGATCAGGGCAAGCGATGATTTGCGATCTGATTGACCAACAACTCGCAATGAAGGAGCAGCCGATCAAGTAATACCTATACCTCAGAATTAACAACAACCTTACAGAGCATACATGAAATGGGGCCGCTTGTCGCCCCCGGCCCAAACCCCAAACTTCCTCGGGACTCTTTCCAACAAGCATAGTGTCCCTGCCACCAGAATTCCGCCGCCTGTTCTCTGCCCTCAACATCACGCGCGTGAACAGAGATTATCAAAGCAAGTAACTGGTCATGTAAACCAGCACAACTGCATGTCCAGTCTGATATCTCGGTTTCTTTTTCGAATTGTAGATCGAAGCCGATACTATGCCATTTAAATCATGAGAGATGAAGAAGATGATCGAAGTGACGTTGTGACGAAGCTCTGGATGTTGAAACCATCTTCGAGACCAGCAAGTCTTGCATTTTCAACTCTGGAACTATATCCTTGCGTATTACCCGAGAGGTACGTATCCTGTCCAAGAATGATAGTACGTAAAGTAAACGAAGTCAAGGTATCAGCCAGAGGTCTATCTTCCGCACAAGCTGCTTGTCGTGTTGAGCTCGCTCTTCTAACGATCTGCCAACATCCGGGTCGAAAATGATGTCCGATCTGTCAGATGCATTGGACTTGGGTATCTCTTCTTCGGACTGCTGAACGGCTTGCTCATCCACAGGAGAAACCATTATGGCCATGAAGTGCTGGAAAGTTAAAGCATGTCGAATGTGAAGAAAGAAAGAAAGAAAGAGGAACTATTCTGAGCAAACTGGGCTTCTTTCTTTGACTCAGGAGTGAAGCAGGGGAGGAACGTCAGGAGCTTTATCGAACTGCGTGGAGGGCTGTCCTGTGCAGCAACCAAATCAGCTATCTAGTAACAGCGCACATCCCATTCGAGACAGCCAATTATGCACTAGACACATTCATGGGTTTATTTCCCGTGTTCGAATAAGAATATTTCTGGACGATTAGAACAGGCCGAGTCAACCTCAGAAATGGAGGACGCTCTTGACGAGAATGGGTTGTGGTGACAATATGCTGGCGATATTCGGGGTTGTGTGGAGGTAGCTGGAGAACCAAGATACTTGCTTCTTTACACAATTAAACATGAGTCCTAGCTCAGACCTTGGTGCGGCTGAGACTTCGTGCTCCCTCACCGCATTTGAGTGGCGCCACGTTCTACACCATGTCAGCCCTCGAATCGAAGTTCCAAACGCGGAGCATATTGGCGAGCGCCATGGGACATGGGACAGCGCCTATGAGCCAATTTTGCAAGACACGTTGTACCGGAATAACTTCCTAACGCGTCAGGAAAGTTGTCGTTGTGATCCTCGACTGCAGATCAAATGAAGCCGGTGTTGGCACATTGCGTTGTGCTCTGTTGCTCTCTCGCAAGCTGAATTTCTCGGTCCATAGATACAGAGTCTCAACGCATGAGAGTGGAATGCAGCGTCCAAGGACCCGCAGCTTAGCTGGGTAGGCAGCCAAACTAGTGGACCGAGACAGGTGAATGCCACAGGTCGCTCATAGAAGGATTCCGCTCTAACGCGTTCTGGTGCCGTAGGCGGCTCGCATCACTCCTGTGGTCTTGGCATCAATGCAGTCGGTGATGTGAGTGTCTTAATTCTCGGTGGAGATTCAGACTTTGATATGTTGCCACTTTCGAGGTCCAGAAGCGGTTGATGCATGGGATAAAGGTGGAAAGAAAGTTGAAGGAAGGGAGCAAGGAGAGGATTGCAGGTGATGTCGACATTGGATGACTAAGGTACTCCGTAGCTGCTCTCGTAGCTCTTTGAAACGCGTCTTCATCTGAAAGTGCAGTTCTGGAAGGAGAGCACAAATCGACCACCCCAACAACGACTTCACCTCTTCACTGCCACTCGAATAGTTCCCAGACCGGCCCGTGGATGTCTGAGAAGCCCACATAATCACTTTCTCACCATGGCGGACCTCGAATCCACTCCCGGCCAGCTCAATTGGAGACTCAGCGCGCATCCCATCACGCTGGTCACCTTTCTCGCTTTCCGTACATGTACGCTTCCTCCCGGCCTTCCTCAATAGATCGGGTTGAACTGATAGCTCTCGTAGCAAGCCTACTCATGTACCTCCTCGGCTTGTTTCTCATCTCCGACTTTGTGCTAGTCTTCATCATTACAATCCTGCTGCTTGCTGGAGACTTCTACTACCTCAAGAACATCGCGGCCCGGCGCCTCGTAGGGCTCAGATGGTGGAATGAAGTAAACAACTCAACGGGCGAGTCACACTGGGTGTTTGAGTCCGCACCTCAGCCAAATGAGCCGGGCGGGAGGCAGGTGAACGCTACGGACAAGAGGTTCTTTTGGCTGGCCTTATATGCGCAGCCGGGTCTTTGGGTTGCATTAGCCATTGTGGCGATTGTGAAGCTACATCCTATCTGGTTGACGCTCGTTGGTGAGTAAAGCTCGTGCAAAGTGGATTGGTTGAACAGACAGCTAACTTTTGACGAAGCCATTGCATTGGTTTTGACCATCACGAACACTCTGGCATTCTCGAGATGTGACAAATTTAGTCAGGCAAGCGGTTTAGTGGAGAGAGGACTCTACTCCAGTTCGCTTGCGAGAAATGTGGGAGGTGCTCTGGTTTCAAGGTTATGGAACCGGTAACAATGCCTATTCACACGCACGAAATGCAAATTCACTTGACGATGGCTGTGTCAGAAAGTTTTCGAATCTGAGCTGCCGCTGGACCAACAGTTCCTGGCTTCTTCAGATGTAAGCTGTGCATGCAATACAGTGAGTGAAACCATCGGGCGCCGAACTGCGCGGAACTGCGTATCGAGACCTGCTCGTTCACTTATCCGCTATACTAACGCTATACCTACCTGCGAATGCAAAACGCTTGATCCCAATACACCTAGGCCCGCAACTCCATATCCCTCCCAAATGCAATACGATCAAGTACAGCAATACCACAGCTTCGATGATATGCCCCCGGAACGCGCCCAAGCTCGCCTTCTGGTCGAAAGGGTGCAGGCGGTTTCGCACTGTCAGTACCGAAGAACACTCCCCAAACCCTGACACGGATGCCATTGAGAGTGGCTAGCTCCGGTAGGGAGAAATCATCCGCCGTGACACAAGAATCCATTTCCGCCAAAGTCTTGTCCGCGTCCTGCACACCGAATTCGTAAGCCACCGACAGTCTCTTGCTTATTCTCAGCTCAAACGAAATTCGTAGTTCGGTCAAAGTGTTCAGCATCATGAGCGCAGGTGCCACCTCGTTCCAAGCTCCAAAGAACCTTTCTATGAAGGGATGACGCATTTGTGACCCGAGATGGACATGTACTCTCCGCAGGCGAGACAACGTTGGCTGGCTCACAGTCCTCTCCAACCTCGAGATCATTTGATCAATGTGAGGGAGGCGCATTGCTAACGTTATGAAATGCTGAGCTTTCTCTCGCAGGTGTCGGTTTGGGGAAGCCAGGTTCCCAGGTGCAGTTGCCATGTGCCGTTTTCGATAATGCGATTGGATGACCTGGGGCAAGGGGAGAACAATTGGAGTTGAAGTGCGATAGTTCCTTACGGCGATCTGTTCTGGTTCTTCGAGGATCGGCACATTGAAGTGGAATGTATTGAGCCAGTAGAGAAGGTCTTTGCACTCATGATAGATTTGCTTGCAGGTTGAGCTAAGAGCGAATTGGCTTGGCGGTATCCGTCGATCCTGGCTATGCTCAAAGTTGAGATGAACGCCCTGCTGAACATCGAAAACAAGATCGTAAACGATCTCACGGAGTTCGGCTGGAAGTCCTAGGAAACGGCATTCGTCCAGAGAGTGCTCTGATTGATGTGACATCTCAAAGATAATGCTCGAGCAGGTTTGTTTCGGCGGGTGGTTGAAGAGGAACAAGAAAGATGTTTCAGGGCAAATAGTAGTTGGACCGGGTATGGAGCTGTAATTCATCTCACTCGTCTTGGTACTGGCGGCAATGGTCGGTTTGGCGGCGGGCCTGGACAGGGTGGGAATGTGCCTGGCATGTTTGGTCGTATGTATTGCAAGGGCCGCCGGGTTGTGGTGGTTTATAGTGTGAAGGCTCATCTAGAGTCGAAGGCGTTTGGCAATTTATCACTTCTCTTTCCGAGGCCTTCGGGTTATGCTGTCGAAGTGGCCTTTGTCCCGCGGACCCAGCAATTCGGTTCCATCACTGTTACCGCGCAGGTACAGGGCAAGTCGCGCCAAACACTTCTTGTGCTTGATCCATGGTTGAGTATTCCTGAAAACGGTTAGTAGTTCATGGGGATATCCGAGCGGGTCAAAACGGCGCATGATCCTCAAACTCTAGACTTGTGCCTGCAAATGCAATCACCTCGCCACTCTCTGCGTGGTTAGATCAGATTGTCTCGGGTGCTGGATTGGGCAAGACATGGCCAATGTCGTTGGATGCGAGCTCGCCGCAACGACAGATGCGACATCGCTCATCTGAGACTTTGTGCTATCACCCTGTGACGGTGACCCTATGGTCAGGAACGGCGCTTAGGCTGAGATGTGACAACAACGCCATGGAACCGGATGCAGGTTCTGGTGTTCAATGCGATCGCAGGCATCTTTGCGGAGTAACCTTTTCAGTTCGATCGATCCGCCTGGTCGGCTTGCCAAGTATAGCAGTGACTGCCGCTAACCGTATACAGTCAGTGCGCAGTTCCAGCGTCAATCAATTACGAGTCTACCTGTCTGTTCCAGGCATCCGACCGATCTCTGAGGCAAGAACGCGGTTCTGGTCTCGTCAACGTGGGCTGTGCAGTCAGGGACGAACGGAGTAAGGGTCTGGCCGGTTAGAGTGTCTCATGGGACGACGGCTCTGCCAACGGACGTTCCCCATAGTGTTGGCATTGTTGGCACTGTCAAACGAGGCCAACTCTCGCGTGCTCGTTGCCCGGCCTGTCGAGCTGGTGACCAATGCATACTCCTGATTTGAAGACGCACCCTCTTGTTGGGACTGTACCGTTGATCGTGATCGTGGTCAACCAACTCTTCACTCTCGTCGTCAGCACTGCTTTGCCGCGACTGGAGCGAGCGATTGCCGAGGGCCAACTTACCGGCATATCATTCCACAGCGGGTGTCAATAGACAGTGAAAATGTGCCAGTCTTGCGAGGTGTTTAATCTTACGCAAACTGTCGCTCTCTTGCGGGTAGCTCTCTTTAAACAGGCTGGAGTCCTGCTTACTGCTATAGTCGCTATAGTAAGGGCCAGAGAGCGGCGGCTTGCGTAAGGGCTATCACCTGGGACTCTGGTAAATCTTTTCACTTCTCATTGACAGCGACTGTGTTACAGCGGTGAACTGAGAATTTCCTCGCATGATCGTAACCGGATTTGGCGGTAGCGAGGATGCGTTGTGACACTTGATCGCGAATTGTACGCCCAGCTCTGCGCTAATCACGAGAGTGTGTTGAGCTACGTCTTTAGCCTTTTGAGACAGACCAATCTTCAAGCTTCCCGTTAGAGGTGAGTCCTGCGAGCGACAGTCGATTGTGATCATGGCAGCCATCTCTCTGAACATATTTCTCAGTTGTTGCCGTCGGGCTCCGTGGTCGTGGAAAGCAAAGCATGTCAATGTATGTTCTTCACATGGCCCGTCAGCATGCCAAGGCCACGCGAGGTGGGCACGTTAGCGTCATTTTTGGCAGTAAATGCTCTTGAATACTAAGGTATGGGCCCGTTCGTAAGACTTGCGAGGAAACAGTGGCTTCTGTGATACTTGTAGGGAGCTCTATGGCTTGAAGCGAGCACCGTTTCATCCTCTAATATTGGCGCTGCGGCGGCGGGTCCAGATGTATACCACTGAGACCAACATTGCGGGGTCCATGTGGAAAACAGAAGACCTGTATCGGGAATGAAGGCTCTTAGAAGCAAGCACAACAGGTGGTGGTCTTTCTAGCTCAGCCAGTGCGGCTGTGATTAGCGACCAATCTCCCTCAAGTATGTGCGTGACTTCGTCCCGGAAAAGCATCGAGAGCGTGGCGTGCTGAGTTGGGTGCCTCGCCCCGAGATGATAATCGTGATGATGGTGTGGACGTCGAGGACTGGGTTGTGGTGAGGAAGGAGAATACCTAGGAGGTACCAGGGTATTCTAAGCTAGTCTCGATGTCGATAGCTCCGTTGCCGGCCGTTTTAATCACAGCCGCGACATCTTCCACCTGAGATTTTGTAATCTTCATCAAGCCCACCAAAGAGAAGATTCCCATGGACCATCATCACGAGCCGTCACCATGACATCTTCGGAGGCCACGCCGTTCATGGCGCTCCGAGATGGAGATGGCAAAATCACGAGGAAAATCACTGGCAAGTCAACCCGCTTTTTGTCTGAGCAGCGTACTGACTCTGCACAGCCTGTGTTGCCTGCCGCAAGCAAAAAATCAAATGCTCAATGAAAGAGGGTCAAACACAATGTCTCCGTTGCAAGAAGCGAGGTCTATCATGTACTGTCAACAAGAGCCTACAGATGATTCTTCAGTCAGATGGCGAATGGAAACAGCACATCGAAAACAAACTACGTTCTATGGAGCAGGCGCTTGGCAAGGCTGGAATTGTCCTCGAGGATGATATGGATGAAGAGGAAGAAAGTTCGGAACAGTACGGATCGACCCCAGCGACTGCACGACTCTCACAAGCACCAATCGCTCAGGCGGACAAGCATGCCTATGAGATCGTCATGGATCCAGATAGTGGTCCAGCCGCGATTCCTGGCTCGGTCGTCTCGCCAATAGCCATACCTGGAAGTGGGGAGACAGACCGCGCGCAGCAAGACATCATCAGTCGAGGCATCGTAACCGTCCAGCAAGCGCAGCGCTTCCTGGATATTTATCAGAACAGACTTGATCACTTTCTGTACCGTATCATCGGAGATCGAAAGCACCTGGACGAAGTTCGTGCAGCGTCGCCCATTCTGCTAGCTGCTATATGTACAGTAGGGTCGCTTCATCTCAACACTCCAGACTTCGACAGGCTCTATCAGGAATTTGTCGCAATTGCTGCTGCCCAGACATTCTCTCGTCGAAACAATGTGGATGATATCCGAGGCCTTTGTGTTGCTGCATTTTGGCTAAGTGATGTCTCATGGAGCTGTATAGGCACAGCAGTTCGCATCGCCACAGAAATCCAACTGCACCGATCCATATTCAAAGCGCTGGACGGAGATAGGAATCACTACTTACGCACCCGCCTCTGGTACCTAGTATACGTGTGCGACCACCACTTCAGCGTCGCTTACGGCAGGCCGCCAATGACCCGGCAGTGTGATGCCATTCGAGCATCTTTGAGGTTTCTCGACACGGAGCATGCGGTGGAGGACGATGCCCGGTTGATATCGCAAGTTCAGTTCTGGTCAGTCGGAGGCGAGATCTATGAGACCTTTGGCGTCGATGTGGATAAACCTCTCGACAGGACCATGATTCAACATCTCAGCAGATTCAGTAACGACCTCGATCGGGTGAGAGACACATGGTACACACGGTTCAAAGAGAACCGATATGTGGGCAACTATCCACGTAAAGGAGTGGCACTTCACTGCCATTTTGCGAAACTGTACGTTCACGAAGATCGTGAGAAAGCACATATTGGGCTGCATACAGGCGCATCCAATTTCCTAAGTTGTACACGCTGACTTGGATCCCTCTCCTTTCAGATACCTGTACTCAATGGCGTTTCGCGGGATCGGTCAACCCACATTCAAAGCTCCAGACGTGGCATCAGATGTCAACGCTCTTGCAGAGATATCACTACGCTCCGCTTCGGAAATACTACACGCAGTCATCGACGACGAGGAGATACAAGGTCACCTGAACGGCCTGCCCATGTATTTCGACGTGATGATAGCATTTGCGGTCGTGTGTAAGCAAAACCGAAGCATGGAAGGCATAGAGAATGTGTCTCGCATGTCTTCCATAGCTTTCCCCATGCCTAGAAATCATGCTTACCTCCCATGCTCCACTTTTAGTCGTACTCAAGGTATCAACAAAGTATGCTAGCTCAGTGCCCATCGACACGAGCCACATTCCAAAGTTGGTGGAGAACACCGTTGCAGTATTGCAACGCGTGACTGCAAATATGCATCCGCGGCATCTTTTGGTCTCTGTGGCCAGAGGAGCCGAGACTTTGTTCAACAAGACATGTCCGGGCCAAGCCCACGGTGCGGTGCCAGCGAATGCGCATGTTACCATGAGCCAACCGACGTTTGACGAGAGTTTGTACGATTTGTCGGCGGAGTGGAACAATTCGACATTCGACAACTTCTACATGGTATGTTTCAGACCTCGCCATACTCGAGTAATGCTAATCATTTGTCTTTGCGTAAAGGGCGAATACGACTTTCTTTCAAATCAGAACATCATGAACAGTTTCCAGCCGGATCTGAATTATGACATACCTCAGATGTGATTGTTACTCAGGGGGTTTACTCCTGGGAGTTCGGTGCTGCTGTAGCGGTCAGAGTCTTAATGGTCGATCATACAGCTTCTCTACGAGTCAGAGTTGACCTGGAATTCAAGAGGTCTGCAGCTTTGCCAGGAGCCTCCAATCCATCGAAGACGAATACGCAGATCAGTCCGCTATGAGATGACGTTGCTTGGACGCGCGAGAAGGGAAGATGCTGTGCCTCCGTCCACGTGATGTCGCGGCGGGAGGAAAGCCGGACTATTATGCCGGACTTCGCCCCGTTCGTACTTCCAAGACAGGAAGTGTGTCGGAGGATCATCTGGTATAAGGAAGGTGCAACTCCCTTCGATCAGTACTGCGGCTCTATCACGGTATACGAGCATCGATTGATGGCAGAGATCATTCTCACAGAGCAACAACTTGCTCACTTCGATGGCGAAGGCTTCCTCGTCATTAAAGCCAAGCAGCACAACCTTATCGATCCTGCTATACTGAGAATATGGACCAATGAGGTGAAAGATTTGCCACGAGAGCACAACAAATGGATGCCCTACGACGAAGTCTTGCCTTCCGGACAGCATCAAATCATGAGAACCGAAAAGTTTGTTGAATACCATGCTGGCTTTGATTCGCTTCTCAATGGTGAAGCCCTCGCCAATGTTCTCAAACAGCTCACGCGAGACGACATGCTGCTATTCAAGGACAAGATCAACTACAAACTCCCGGGAGGCAACGGATTCAGAGCTCATCTTGACGCACCGGCATACGATCACATCGCTAGGATCGAGCACACGACAACGAACTTTGCTGTGGATCCCGCGACCATAGCCAATGGCTGTATTCACGTAGTTCCCAGGTCTCACCGGATGGAGGTCCAGCTGTCACATGGCGGTGCTATAGATGCACAGTGGGAGGCTAGCCAGGACTGGGCTCCGGTCGAACTTGACAGCGGCGACCTTCTAATCTTCGGCTCGCATTTGGCGCATCGATCTGCACCGAACAAGACGTCGGAGCCACGTGCGAGTGTGTACGCTACGTATCACACGATCACAGATGGAACAGGTCTGCGCGACAAGTACTACTGCGACCGACGAGAGAACTTTCCACCTGATCATGAAAGAGTGGCTGGGAAGGACTACAGCGCTGGTGTGAAGCGGTATGCCTTTGCTGCGCCGTTCACGCAGATCGAACAACCCGAACAAGCGGGCGGCGAAGCTAATTGACTTGCTTTCCCAAATCGCGTCGAGTTAGACGTTTGCCGGCTGTCTATTACAGGAGCAGCATTTCCGAATGCAGACGAAGAGCCAAGCTTATTGGCAGAACATGTTGGCCTGACTCAACTATGCCTTGACGAGATATACACGCACCTGAACTCCCCACAAGGGTGTTCATTCGGGATCAGAATGAAAACATTCCAGTCATTCCACGGCCACGGGTCCAAGGATCGGGTAGTGGAATGTATGGCAACGGCCTCGCTTTGTTTGTACGCTTGTTGCCACTTCCGATAAGCGCCATGCATCTAATGAGGTTGCTTTGTTGAAGTATCGATCAGAGTGCAATGTCAACTCCTTGACCCGTATTTGAAGTCATAACAAACCACGCTCTATCATGAGTCTCATTGCAAACCTAGGCAACGTGGACGCAGGAGGCTGTCCGGCGCCATTCATCGGAGAGAGTCTCCATCCATATCGAGGCGGTTGTGAGTATGGCAAGATCCTACTTTGAGCCAACAGCTAATAGAGGCTTGCAGTCTACGGCGGGAGGAATTGTGCACCAAACCCGCTGGTCACTTCAGGCAATGCTTCACGATGCTGTATACCGTGCCCAGTATTCGACTGGGTTTATAACGACGACTTCCAGGCTCTAGCGAATGGTGCAGCTTGGGCGAATGTGGCAGGCTTCATATTGGTCTTCTTCCTTCTGGTCTCCTATTTTGTTTTGCCGGAGAAGGTCACGCGAAGGGCATATCTCAACATAGTCCTTCTCATCGGTCTCATGATCCTCGAGCTGGGTTTCATTGTGCCCTTGGCAGACAAGCCAGACCAGTGCTTCGATCCTGTGACGCCGAACGGCATGAAAAGCTCAGCTACCTGCGCTGTGGGAGGCGGGTTCGCAGCATTTGGAGGCTTGGCTCTCGTTTCTTGGGTTCTCGTTCGCAGTCTGTTCATGCACCTGCAGATTTGCTGGAACATCATTCCCAGCGGAACTTACTACATCGCCGCAAATGTGGTCGTTTGGACCACTACCATCACCCTGACTACTGCGGTGCTTGCCCATGTTGGCGTATCGTTCCGCTTTGGAGGATATTGCCATGTCAATGTAGGATCCATCTCAACATACTGGGCCTGGCTGGTGGCGTTCGCGGGTATCTCTTTTCTGCTACAGCTTGTCACTTTCTCCTACTGTTTGAAAGTGTACCTCACAGCTGCGTTTGCGGGACGTCAGCAGCTCACCACTGGCAGCAATAAATCGGGTTCAGTGGCTGCTACATCACAGTCCCGAAACGCTCGTATCACGGCCCGGCGTGTGTGGAAAGTGCTGGCACTGCAATGGCGATCGCTGGCTATCGTTATGATCGCGATCTTCACCACAGCGTTGGTGTGCATCGTGTTCATGGTTTACGACAACAAAGTGACAGAATCGGCCTTCTCGAATACGGACGCCCTGATTCCATGGATTCTCTGCATCATACAGTACCAGGACAACAACAAGTGTGTCGATCTTACTGGGCCTATCATCCTCCCGCAGAAGCTTGCTGTGGCAACGTTGTATTTCCTCGGTTTTGTGGGAGTAGAGGCTTTCCTCCTCCTGTTTCGGATCGAGTTCTTACCGGCTTGGGTTGACTTTGTGAGGACGCCGTTTTGGAAGAAAAAAGCTAAGCGGAGCACCTGGACTGGCGAGCGAGACGCCACGCCTAGGCGAAACAATGCTGCTGAGGAAGAAGTGAATGACAGAGAGACTAAGGTTCCGGCGGAGGATGCTGATGGTCTTTCAAAGGAGCATGTGTAGATACATGTAGTTTCACAGGTCATGGCCGAATGCTACTTCATTCTGTACTCGATTCCCACAAACATCGCATGTAAAAGTTGCAAGTCCGGTCTGCAGGCAGGTGAAAATTGAAGATGTGAATGGAGGAATGGGAAGTGAGTACCTACCTTGAAGGCAAGGAGCGAGGGGGCTAATTTCAGTCTAGCTTTCTTGGACACAGGGCAGCGCTCTAGGCACCTTCCATTAGCTTCGTACACGATCCGATGCTTCACACACCCATCACCACGACATTAATCTAGCTCCTTCCACATCCACACTCACGATGACATCCCGTCCATCGCCGCGGCCGAAATGGCTTGTTGACCTCTCCGCCCCGCCGCCGCCCAAAGCCAACCGCACAACCTACGCCGACCCGCCCGGCTTTACCACCGTCAAAGCCATCTCCTCCAAATCCAAGTCCGCTGTCGCAACTCCTCGTAAACAACCTACACCCGAACAGATGGACACCTTGAAGCTCAAGAAAGCATGGGAAATTGCCCTTGCGCCCGCCAAACAGCTTCCCATGAACGCGATCGGGATGTACATGTCTGGCAACTCGCTGCAGATCTTCAGCATCATGATGGTGTTCATGCTGTTCAAAGGCCCTATCCTCGCAGTAATCGGCATTCAAGGCACATTTCAAAGATTGGAGAGTCCGGGGATTGCACAGCAAATGTTGCTGGTGAAGGCTGCGTTTATTGGCTGCAACTTGCTGGCGTTGGCGTTGGGCATCTGGAAAGTAAATGGGATGGGTCTGCTACCGTAAGTGCATTCCTTTTCAATTTCGAGATGCTCTACTGGTACTAACGTGCGGTGAACAGTACGACAAGATCAGATTGGCTTGCCTGGGAGTCTGCAAGAGAGCCCACTGTTATGAGTTACTTTGTTCCGTCTTAGTGTCTGCATTCAAGCCTTAGGTCCAACGATGCCTATTCGCTCAGCCTTTTCATCGCTCAAGTCCAATCTCAGAAACGCAGTTTCCTCCTTCAGAGGCGATTGGTAGTAAGCCGCGACCTCCACAAACCCCAGACGCGCATACAGAGCTCTCGCAGGCGCCATCGAATGCAGAGTATCCAGCACGATTGCCTTGTAACCTAACCGCCCAGCTTCTGCTACCACCGCGTCCGCGAGCGCCTTTCCGACTCCCCATCCACGGCCTGCAGGATCCACATACAACCGCTTCATCTCGCAGATCCCAAATTATTGAGACAATGGACGAAGACCAACGCATCCAACCGGTTTTCAGTCATCTGACCGACGAGCCAGGAACAGAGCTCCTCCTACGTCTGTGCTATACTTCCCAGGCATATCCGCCATTTCGGCAGCAAAACCCAAGAAGCTTAGATCTTTGCCCAAGGATGTTGCATATGCTTCGTACAGTATAATCGTGGCTGCAAGATCTTCTTTTGATTTGACCGGAGATATTGTGATGGATCTCGATCTTGGTGGCATCGCCCGCTGGTATGAAGGATGAGAAGAAGACCTCCCGATCGAGAAATGGTGAGGGTTTCAGATCCAGGGAATGAGGATGGTCGCCTTGTCGCCGTGGATGAGAACCCATGTCAGATGTGGGAAAAGCTTATTAGTAAGGACTTCACAGCTCATATCTGAAGCATTCACGCCAGCGCCTTCCTTGCGCGTGCAGAAATGCAACATTGCTCAAGTTTGAGACATTGATTGACAGACGAGAGCACTGTGAGAGGTGGCCATGCCGAGAATGTGTTCAACGCTTTGGGCTTCTAATGCTTTGACGCGCGAAGGTTTTCCTTGTTGAAACAAGCCCAACGTGGAACGCAATCCTGTTCCGGACTGGGTCTACTTGTTCGCACCTTACTATATGCCAGAGACTTGCTATGTCGAGATGTCCTGAAACCCGAGAGCCGCTGCTTTGCCATTGAATTCGCTGGGGGCGACTCACGGCCATGGCTGAGACCATCGAGTCTCACAAGCCCATCGCGACCAAGCCTTGTGGTTGGCAATGGGCTGAGGTGTCTCAAAAGTCACAATGGAGGATGTATGAACTCGCTATTTAAGGCCAAGTACTCATAAGCTGTCGGCCACGATCATTGTCGATTCATATCAGCACTTATTTCTACATCACATCACTTAGTCATATCCAGGAATATAGCACAGATGGCATCTTCACAAGTCGAGATCGTACGCGAGCTGGCGAAGTCTCCGCCACAAGACCCAGCGGCACGAAAGCAACTGTACAATGCAGCGCTAGAGCTTCTCTACAGCACTGAGTCCGCCCAGGACACTGCACAGAGACTCTACCACGGCGTATGCCCTTCGACATAAGCTCAGATCTCGTTCCTTTGCTAACAGAGTCTAGCATGTCCCTCTCGCAATGGCGCAGACATGCATTGATCTCGGTCTCTTCAATCTGCTCGCTGAGATACCAGACCAGACTTGGACAATCGAACAGCTCCAGAAGGCAACGGGTGCTGAGTCCGCTTTGCTCCGTAAGTCTTCCAAAG
This sequence comes from Ramularia endophylla, assembly GCA_002116395.1. Taxonomy (NCBI): domain Eukaryota; kingdom Fungi; phylum Ascomycota; class Dothideomycetes; order Mycosphaerellales; family Mycosphaerellaceae; genus Ramularia; species Ramularia endophylla. Next base: position 1,529 of record MWSQ01002716.1, on the reverse strand, counting down.
TCGGCAGACTCTGGCTTGGCTGATCTTTACAAGACCGCCTATTGAGATGCTTGGCCTCATACGGCATGGTCACACAGAACGATGACAACACATTCAAATCATCGAACGTCTCCCGCAATCTGGCCGTTCCTGGTACACATGCTGGGATCAAACACTAGTGAGTTGGCATTTTTATCATCAATGCCCTTTACAGCATTTCAACGTATCGAAGTGGAATCTTCCTAGGAGCAGACTTATCACCTTCACTCGTGCCTCTCCACTGAATTGGTTGCATACTCTGCTAGGCTGGCGGCCTCCCGACGCGTTGCAACCTACTCCGATGCGTCGAGACGCTAGAGAGGCCCGAGCTAACAGGTCTGCAGCCAGATGACAATGACACCCGCCTACCAGGCCATCCCAAAGTATCTAGCCAAGACTGGATACAAGAACCCTACCGACTCGGCACCTTTCAACCTAGCATATGATACCGAAATGCCGGTCTTCGAGTGGCGCAAGCACAACCCGGAGAACGCCAAAGTTGGCCAGGCATTCATGGCCGCACAGCGCATGGGACAGCGCAGTATTTGGGATGGTCTTGTTCCTGTACACGATCTTAAACTGTCCAAAGAAGACATCGCAGCTGATCGGGTCATGTTCTGTGACGTTGGAGGAGGCATTGGTCACCAATGTCTCGAGCTTCGCAAATTTCAGCCAGAGCTCCAGGGCAAAATGGTTACGCAGGATCTTCCTCTTGCTCAAGACATGATCGCCAGCAAAGATGAGATGAAGAAACTCGACATTGAAGCTATTCCACACGACTTCATGACTGAGCAGCCTGTGAAGGACGCGAAAGTTTATTACCTGAGAAACGTTATTCACAACTGGAATGACGAGCCTTCAAAGGTCATTCTCAATCAGATTCGAAAAGCTATGGCTAGCGATAGTGTTGTCATTATCGACGACGTTGTCATGCCTAGCGTCGGGGCCACTTGGAAGCAGGCTAGTATGGACATTGCTATGATGACGATGCTTGCTGCCATGGAGAGAACGCAGGAGCATTTTGAGGCATTGCTGCGGGAGGCAGGTCTAAAGTTGAGGGAGGTCATAAGATACGACGAGGAGTACGGTGACAGCCTGATCGTTGCTGTGCCTGCTTGAGGCTGGCAAGCTTTGTTTCTCTGCACGGGATTGGATGCGTATCCTGCTGGGCTGGGCTGGGGAACCTTTGGCCGTCGCATCTCACTGCAATGTGCCGAGACGCTGTAGTAATAAAACTAAATTTGGGTTTTGCAGCACGCGTGGGATAGAACGCTAGAAGTATTACCTTGCCTACCCTCTCGGATAATTCCGCGGGGAACTTCAGAGGGCCCTACACTAAAATTAGTACTACACAGCCTCTGAACATCCTATTTATTCTCTAAACTATGTAATATTATATCGGTACGTAGACTATACGTAAAGGTATTATTAGTAGCCGAATTAATATATTATAGGAACCTCGTAGGGCCGTATTACGGCCTAGTAGTCGATTAGATAAAACCCTCTAGAAC
>KZ109742.1:39137-75479 GCA_002116395.1 Ramularia endophylla | reverse complement strand
CGCCAACCTCTCCTTCTGCCGACTGCGATCCCTCAAATACCTCTCAGCCTCAGGCCTCATTCTCAGAATCCTAAGCAACATATCATCATTAGGATCCGCCTGCGCCTCCTTTCTCTTCTCCTCCTTAGCCTTCTTCATCGTGCCCAGATTTCTAGACTGCAAAATCGTCTTGCTGCGTCGTGCGGTTCCTAACCCGCCGCCAAGCGGTCCGAAAGCTGAATATCCGGGTGCGGGCGCAGAAAGGCGATTGAGGCGGGCGGCTTGTTCTTGTTGGCGAGCTGCAGTGGCGGAGGCCATGGCTTCGGAGGTACGGATGAGGTTATCGGTGGATTCAAAGTAGAAAAAGTTCAGATTCTGCAAATCGTGATACTTTGGGCTTTTCAGCACATCCATCGGCACACCATCCGCGACGCCTCGTTCCGGATCAAAAGCGAGGAAAAAGTCGAATAAAATCTAGACTCCTCGGTCAGCATCTCTCTTGAATTTATCCCCCTTTCTCCGCCTGCCTTGTTCTCTTGTGGGGGAGGGAATGATTATACATACCTGCAACCATCGATAAACAACATCAACCTCCCCGACCCCCAAAGCCCTCTGCGCACTCAACTTATCACTAAGCGGCGGAACCAACAATCCCTCAATAGTAACAAGCACCTCCTTCCACAACCTCATCATAACCATAATCATCCCACTATCCGTAAGCGTCTGCTTCATAATCGCAAAATTGTCATCAAAATACTGCAACAGCGGCTTCAGCGCCTTGCCCGCCTGTTCCGCCACATTCCCACTTCCGGAATTGCCGGTAATATTCCCAGATAGCATCGCATTCGTGCTGGTATTGCTGCCTCCTCCAGTAGCAACCCCAGATTGCGGCCTCCCCGAAACTTTCGAAAAGTATCCCCGCATACTACTAATCGTAACCCCCGCAACCCCAGCAGCAGTAGAAACCGCCGTGTTCCCCCCACCACTCATAAGCTGCCTCAAAGTCCTCCTCGACAAACACTGCAAAATATACGCACTCAACTTATCCGTAACCCTCCTCGTCATATCCCTCTCACACCTCTTCAACCCCCTAAAAGCCTTCCCAAAATAAAACTCAATATCATCTCTTTCCCCCTCCATAGTAACCCTCACCAGCACCCGTCCCTGAGAATCCAAATCCAACCAATACTCTCTCGGAAGATAATCGCCAAAATGACTAGGATCAAGCTTCAGACTCGTGCGTCCCAGACAATCGTGATCGCCCAGAACATCCCAATCCCAAACCGTAGCAATAACATTAAGGGGTCCCGTAGTCAGAATATCAACCGTCTCATCCCATCGAGGATTCAGAGATTGATATACGGTTCGAGTCTTCGCCAGACGTTTCTGATACTCATCCCCAAGAACCACATAAGGATCGCTCAAACCATTCATATCCCCAGCCTTCAAATCCTCCCCCTCAATAATCTTAATCGTGAACATGAACTTTGTGCCTCGCTTATTCCTCAGATTCGGCGGCGGAGGAGGTTCGTATTTATTGATAGCCGCAACGCAAGCATCAACATTCATTTCCCGTTCCAGCTTATCCAGTTGCAGAGTAGCAAACTCGATATCGTTGATTTTGACAAAACTCTCCGGCCAGAATTGAAAAGGTTCAATCTTCGGACCCGCGCCGCCGTTGGCCCAGACGTCTCGCGCTACAGCCATCCACTTCTCCTTCTGAGTCTGCTGAGCTCTAGCTTCCTGTTCCGGAGTCTGACGATCCATCTCCCTAGCAAACTTCGTCTCCAGCAATTCACAATACTTCGCCACTCCCTTTCCAATAGACTTGGAAATAGCAGTCATGAATTTCGCATATTGCAAATCATCATCCCAAGAAAGCGAAATAATCTGCTCGATACTCTGGTTGAAAATTCTGAAAACATCCAGCACGGATTGAGAATGGCGCTCATCATCTGCGGGAGGTTCACCGGCTTCTTTGGCGGCTTCGGATTGGCGGACTTGGAAGTCGTCGTGGGCTACGGCGCCTTCTACCCAGTCGAGGAGTTTGGCATCCGACATGGCGATCCAGCGCCAGACGAAATCTTGGAGCAGACCCTCAATGTGGAAACCGAATTCTCTGCCGGGGAGAGCTTGAGCGTAGACTGTGCGGATTTGGACCAATTCTTTGTAAAGTTCGAATCCGTCTTGCACGGGAACTTCTTCGTTGCGAGATTTGCAGAGATCCATAATTCGTCCGACGAGTTCGTTGGCATCTTTGGCGAATGAGGGCAGGATTTCCTCGACCAGTAAGGTCAGTGGCTGGACACCCATGATGTTTGGGTTCTTGCGGTATCGCTTCTGAATCTTCTGGCATAGACTCGTCACAGCCTGACCGAGTTGAATGACGTTGAAAAACTCCCACTTTGCAGAGTCATCCGGTACATTCTTCGCGAGCAAGTCGTGGTACTTTTCCCTAGCCTTGTGTTTCAACTGTTCGGACATCATTGATGTAAAAGCGTTGAGGTCTTCTTGATTCTTGCTGAAAAAAGGGTCGTCGTAGACATTCTTGTCGAGAGAATACATGGCATCGCCAATACTGGGTGGTTTGTTCTCGTAACAGTGTTGGAAAACTTCATAAAGCTCGCGGAGGAGAGCGTCGTGAACATTGGAGAGGATAGTGTGCATCATCGCGGAGTCATGGACTGTCCATTTGGTTCTGTCGTAGAGGTTGGCTTGGATTAGGACTGTGGGCGTCTTTCCTCCAATCTTCTTTGTTTCTGTTGGCGGCTCTCTCATCAGATCAAAGGCGGTATCGACGGTTGATAGAGGGATTTCCGAGTTCTGAAATTTCTCTTTGATGACATCAAGAAATAACACCAACCTGGCGGGATGTGGGACACGCCATCGGAGTGCAATCTCGGCCAGAAGATCTGTGGATTGTGGTGATAGAAGTCTCATTGCTGGCACATCTTCCGACGCGGCTTCCGCTTGGAGATCTTCATCTTCCAGGTCATGCGTCAATGCAGCTTTCAAAGCAGCACGGAAGTATGCTCGTGCGTCGGGAGGTATGAATGTGAAGTCTGCCGGGCTTCCGTCTGCGGAGGCAGCACCTGATTCTGCAGTTGGCGAAGAATCATCCAGATTCAGACCACTCATGTCCACAGGCTCGTCGACAAGATATATTGAAGCATTCTCCTCGCTTGGCAGTGACGAAGCTCCGTCGCTACCTGCCGTCGTGGGAGGCTTGTATGCGGCGAGACTCGCACCAGAAGAACCTTTGGCAAGAGTCGGGTCTGACTGCAACAAAGCGAGCATCATCTGGCTGAGGTCACTATACTCGCCCTTCCGCCACGCTTCGAAGCTGTCGTCCACATCAAAATCCTCCTTTGATAGCGTCACTCGGGTGTTGAGCATCAAATGAGTCTGATATTGCTTCAAGTCCTTTAATGCTTCCTTCTCGGTCCACACGTCCTTGTTGGCATTGATGTCGTTTTGTGCCTGCACTGTGGGTTTCGCAAAGATGCGGCAAACCCGAATCACCAGCGGCATGTCTTTTACATCGTACGTCCGGGGAATCTCCACCTCGACACTCGTTCCTCCCTGACCACCGCCCCTCTGTGAAGATTCCGCCAGATCCTGGTCATGTTGCAGCAGTTTCGTCTCCAGCGTCCGCAAACGACTCGTCAACTCGGGCCGATCTCGTGTCCAGTCGTTGTGAGAGAGGGTGCCACTAATCAGCCTCACAAACAGCGCCACATGTCGATCGACCATCAACTTCCAGTTGTCGTCGTCGGCGGCTTTGCCCTTCTGCAGCTCACTCGTGGCCTTGGAGAAGAAGATCAACAACAAATCCTCGACCTTCCGATCCTTTTCCATGCTCTTCCGGAACGTGGGATTCTTGAATTCGTTCAGAAACGTGGCAAATGTCCGCTTCACCAACGGGTCTCTGTACTCGGGCATCTTCTCCTGGCCCACCAACACGCCCGTGATGCGCTTGTCCAGCGCCGCCATGAAGCCATGGGGGAATTTGGTGCTCTTGCTGTCGCGGATGAGGGAGAAGTCCTTGACCATGTCGTTGATCGACGTGCTGCTCCGCTGGATCGGCTTGGACGTGTTGGCCACATGTTGTACTCGCTTTTGCCGGGGTTGGACGAGGTAGTGGAGGTACGCTGCTCGGAGTGCATATGTGTAGCACTCATTCTCCGACACATTCACGCGTTTGGCGTACGACATGTTGCGGCGCATTGTTTTGCGCGCCGAGTAGGAGTTGTTGCGTCGGCTGTTGACTGACGACGATGCTGATGCCGAGGACCGCTCCATGTTGGCGGTGTGTTGAGATCGAGTGTGTGAGGTGGGAGGGGGATATGGCGGGGCGGGAGCGGGGAGGAGCTTTCACGTCGTCGCCATGCGTCGGAGGCGTGGCAGTCGTCGGAGGAAGGTGTCGCGGTCGCGGTGAATGACTGCTCTTTCCGAAAGCGATTTCCACCCCTGTGCCTGCCTCTATTTCCGGCTTCTCTTTCCTCGCCTGGTCGTAAGTATCGTTGCAAGTCGTGAGGCAGGTAGACGTTGAAGAGGTGTCAGTTCCAATGTTATGGGCAGTGTTGTCCTCTTGTGTTTACAGATTACCTTTGGATGTGAAAGTTGGTTCACATCCGTCCTGCTGCTCTGGTCGGTGGTTGTCGGCCGGCCAGGCGCGTCCCGAAATGCAGCCAAGCGTCATCGCTAGAAATAAATCGGGACTTGCGCCACACCTCACACCACATGGCTTTGGTCAGCCTGCAGATACCTTATCATTGATACATCATCAGCCACATCTCACCGTGAGCTATCTGCCTTGAAAGATGAAGTCTCTTGGTAAATGCGTTCCTAAGGAGCAGACATGTCGATATCACGATTTTGAGACCCGCTGCCTCGTGGCTTTGCAGTGGATCTCAGCCCTTCGGTACGTCGGTACACATCCGGCAGGGCGGGGATGAGTGTGCCAAGACGAAGACGATCACGAGCCATTTGGATCCAATTCGCCCAGGCAGCTGCGGGCGTTGTTCTGGGGTGAAGTGAATGAACTGCCTTCTTGCAGCTCTTCACCCACCAATGCCGACGTCAACGCCTCATCACCCGCTTCAACAACATCACCATCATCATCACCGCCGCATTTTCAAGCCACCCTGACGCACCGCTCCGCCACGACGACAACTACATCTACCACACCCCTCAGCTCAGCGCAGGCAGCTTTCTCATCTCTCAATCAAAACATTACCCGACTCTCCCAGCCAAACAACCACTTCTTCCACACATCCTCCCTCACAATGCCCGGCCCCGGCGTCAATTTGAACACCTTCCACGCACTCCTCGCACAAGACACGGAGCGCGTAGTTCGCGAGAGCAGCAACGCAACCGAATCACTACTCGCATCCCTCGACGATCAACCACCGCCCACAAACAAGCGTCAGTCCATCCTCCTCCTCCCAAAAACACACATCAAAACAATAACAAAAAAACAACCCATACTAACACCACATCTCCCAGCTCCCCCTCAACAAACCCCACACCCCCACCCATCCCTCAACCCCTCCAACTTCACCAACTCCTCCACCATAAGCACCAGCATGTCCTCCTCCGACAGCCTCAATGGAGGCCCCCCCACCAAATCCCGCCTCACAAGCGAGCAAAAGAAACTCAACCACATCGAGTCCGAAAAGAAGCGCCGCGACGCCATTCGTGCGGGTTTCGACAAGTTGGCGGATATTGTGCCGAAAATGACGGGACAGGGCAGGAGTGAGGCGGTCGTGTTGCAGCATACGGTTGCTTATATGAAGTATCTGATTGCTAGGAGGGAGGTTTTGGATGGGATTGCTGAGCAGGTATGTTGTTACCCTGTGCCTCTATGTCTTGGATCACAATGTGGTGAGGTGATGTTTGTTGGATGGGATTGGCATGTGATGTGCCAAGATCATTTCAGCCTCCCTGGGCAGGAGAAGGACTGGAGTAAGTTTACGTTTTGATGGATTTGTACTGATTGTTATTACAGAAGGGTTGGTCTGCCAAGGAGCGCAACGACGTCTACGTCGCCGCTGAAGTCGAAATCCGTCGCAAAGACGATGCGCATGAGATTGCTCTCCAGCAGGCTCAGCTTCAGGCTCGTAGCCGGGCGGCTGCGCAGCGCTGAATCCTCATCTTCATCATCGCTTTTTCTCATCATCGCAGTTGAGAGGTATGTGTATGTGTCACGGCGATGGAGGTGGGACTTCAAGCTAATCAACATCAAGAATTTGAGCTACACGAATCAAGAGTACACTGAGAGAATTACATTCTCCAGTATCTATCATTTGATACACCACATCGCATGAGCGAGCGAATGAAGTCTTTCCGGCGAGGAAGACATTCGTCCTCGGAGCGAAAACACGAATACCACCGACAGCATTCCCCGGAAAAAAAAATTTGCGACTGGGAGACGGAGTTTCTTTGCTTTTTTTCTTTGCTTCTTCATGGAGTTCTGGGCGTTGAGATACCCCCTTCGGCGTGCATGGGAAATTTTTCATGGACACACTGCCAGAATGAAAAAGTTGTTTCACACTCGCTTTCTCTCCTTTCCCACCATTTCAACGAAGAAGATGTGGGTGTCTTTTTTGTTGGAATCTAAATCTTCCGAAGCTTATAGTCTCACCCTCCTACAAATCACTATTTCCCATTTCATACTCCAACAGCGCAGCAAAATGGGCAATTTCTTTGTCTCGAAACCCTTTTCCTAGTTCGAAAAGCATGTATCAACCTGCGTCAGGGACTTGAGGAAAAACAAAATCACCTCCCATTTCCGGCCAGCAGAACAAAGAACAATAGCACCTCTCATTCTCCCCTATCTTCCAACCTTCTCAACCGCATAGCAGGAAACCAAAACGACCTCTGCCCCTCGCGACGAATAAGAAACACAATGCCATCACCAATCCACCCCCCTACAACCACATTCCCCCACCCCTACCGCTCCTCCCCCAATTCCCGCCAACCTTACGCCTACATCTCCGACCTCGAACCACCCGAATCCTCCCCTCATGCCCTCCGCTATGCATACCCAGGTTACAAATATTCGCTACAGCAACACATTGAATCCGTGCGCGAATGGCAATTGAGACAATCAGCTGCTGCGCATGGGAGGGGCGATATGGAGGAATATTTCAGAAGAAGCGGTAAGTATCATCACCCTTACATCGAATTCTAGGTTACTGGGAAAGAGCTAATCAGTACGGTCTGTGGTGTGAATAGATGGTCTGGATCGTAAAGAGTGGAATTGGTTGGGGCGGTCGAAACGGGCTCTTGTGAAAGCGGAGCGTGTTAATCGGGTTTTTATGGATGAGCAGAATTTACGACTGAGGCGGAGACAGGCGAGGAGGGATGCGGATGTAGTAAGAGCTGGGAAGAGGGAAGCGAGGTTGAGGGGGGAGCAGTGGAGGGCTCAGTTTGAGGGGTTGGGGAGAGGGGAGGAGCAGAGGGCTGAGCAGGATAGATTTAGGAAGGAGGAAGGGAGGGCGGAGGAAGAGGGGATTGGGAAGTCGAGGCGAGAGACGCTTGTGGAGATGGCGAAGAGGATGAGGAGGGCGGCTGAAGGGGTGAGAAGGAGGGAGAGGGAATGTACGGCGAAGGAATTTTGGGAGGGGTGAGTTTTTGTTCTGAGAGGGCTGTCTTGTTGCTTTGAATTCGAGTTTGATGGTTCTTGCTTTTGCGGGTTGGCTTGGGGATGTGGCTGACAGTCTCATGCGTTCAGTGGTGTGAAACCTGCGACACAGGGATACAAGACATCGAGAAATCCTAGTATGTCGATTCCTCCCTACGAATGTGTTGATTTGGAGGGAAACTGATACTTCGGCGTAGCATTCGAAGAAGTCTCGGAGGAATCAGACACCTTTTCCCCTCATGCAGGCGATACAGACGAGGTACTGTTAGAAGAGCTCTTCTCTCCTATTGCTAAAGCTCCTGCTACTCCAACGTGGCGTCCCTCGGCCATGAGAGGCGGAAGAGCTGCTGCGAAAGCGACTACGAAAACGAGTGCGTTAAAGTGTTAAAAATGATAATATTTGGAAGACTCTGCTAACAAACGAGCAGCTCTCGAGGATGTATCGGACGAGGACAACCGCGTGCCAAACATGGGTGAGAGAGATGGAGCGCTCTTGGAAGAAATCTCACAAATAGAAGTTACTACTTCTGAGGACGAGATGAACCTTGTAGGACAGGGACCTCTTGAAACAGGGGAAACGAGAATCAATGAAAGGGCTGGAAATTCTGTACGACGTTCAGCGATGAGAAATGGAAAAGCCGGTCCATCTCATGCTAAGAGCACGAGTAGAAAGACGAGTAAGGGGTTTCTCACTTATAAAGCTTAGAGACGCAAACTGATTGAAAACGATACAGCTTTCGAAAATGTCCCAGACGAAGAACTACAACCTCCCAATGCTGCTGCTTCTTCTTCCACTTTTGGACCCTTGCTCACAGAATTATGGCCAACTAGACGTTGCCGGACTACTGCACAACTACCAAGCTTTGCGAACAGTTCCCAAGGACAAGATCTTCGCGCCAAGCAAGCACAGAGAGAAGAAATTGTTTCTCATTTGAGGCGGTTTTGGGAAGAAGGTTGCGATCCGAATCGGCTGGGAGTGGTGCAGCAAGAGAATATGGAAATGTATTCTAAAGCCCAGAAGGGAGCTCATCGGGAATGGAAAGATGCTGAAGTAGCTTGGAAGCTGGAACAACGGCGCAACGATGATACTCGAGACGAGGCTGTTGTGAGCTTTAATGACAGCGTCGAAGGCTTGGCTATTATAGCCAAGGAAGCAAAGAGAGCAGAGCAGTTTGCGAAGAAGAAAGCCGCTCACGAAGCATCTTGCGATGAGGACAGGCTGGAGATCGTGAAGAGTAGGCATCTGAGAGAAGAGATTGAGTCTGGGATACAGACGCTTGTGGCTTGGACACGGGCGGAAATGAGCTGGGAGCTGGCTCATCTTCAAAGCGACCAGGTCCAGAATCCGCAGAGTTTTGAACATACTTTGGAAGGGCGGCGGAATATGGCGCAGCATGTGAGCGAAATGACGGTTGCGCTGGAAGAAGCGAGGAACAGAGAAGAGGCTTGTAAAGCTGAGGACCTGGAAGCTGTAAGGACGGAGCATTTGGGAGCTCTGATCGAGGCTAATGGGCTCTTTGCAAAAGAGTTCGAGGAAGCGCAATCTGCTTGGGAGTTGACGAGGTACCGGGTCGACCAGGATGAGACTCTGGGGAGTTTCGAGGAAAGCGTGCAGGGATGGTTGATTCGACAGGAGCATGGAGGGATACTGGAGACGGCGAGGAAGGAGATGCGCGATAGAGAAGCGTATTGGGAATCTTTTGGTCCTCCGCTGCTGGTGGAGAGATTGAAGAGACAGCATGCTCTAGAGGAGAAAGAAGTCTCTGACCGACTTGCTACGGCTTGGAAAGAAGCTGAAGCTGCATGGGATTTGGAGCATTCAACTCCAACTACTGACGAGGTGCCTGTTGTTCCTCCTGTACCTTCATCGACACAGAAGCCCGAAGAAAATGCGTTCGAGGCACCGCAAGACCGGCTTCCACAAATATCTTCTCCAACACCAATCCCCAGAACCGACTCGACTCAGCCACCACAGGCGCAACAACCAGCGCAATTTTACGTATGGCCACCCACAGGCGTGACACTGGAAGAAACGCGCTCACCCACCTTCATCAGCTCCAGAAAAGTCGCCAACATCCTGCGCCAACCCTTCACCAACCGCGTCGAAATTTTACAAACCATGCATGGGAACTGGTGGGGATATCTCTTGGTACCCGCACCGGATACTAAATTGCGAAATTTGCTCACACAAGTCTATCATGAACAAGCAGTGTTTGACAGGATACCGGTAATAGGACATCGTTCGAAGTTCTGGGCCGAGGAGATTCTTGGATTGACGCTGCAGTTTGATTTGAATAGGAACAGAGCGGAAAGGCTGTTTGATAGGGATGTGTTTGGGAGTATGAGAGAACGAGTTATGGGGACTTATGTGGTGGAGAAGTTTGAGGATAGTCTTGCTGGGCTGAGATTTTGGGAAGATGTGGCGCTGAGGCCGCAGGAAATGTTTGATGTTTATTGGGAGAGGATTCTGCAGATTAAAGCTGCGGGTGGGGAGGGATCTATAGAGCGAATTTGGGAGGCGAGGGGAGAATGGAGGGCTGCGAGGATGCGGTTTGAGAAAGATCTTGGGGGTAGCTGGCGGGCGGCAAAGGGGAAATGGGAGCTTGAGATGAATGGATCCTGCACTGAGAACATCAGTGGAAGGACGCCGGAAAGGGAGGTGGTAGAGGAGGCAGTGGGCCAGGATGATAGCAGCGATGAGGAGCTCTAAATGTGGCATGTATTGCTTTGCAGTTGTTCCATTTGGAAGACTCGCAAAAGCACGCACACCTAGAGTAAATCCATGTCGAACACTTCCAAGAAGCCAAGCAGCAGGCTGCCGCCAAACACCACAGAGTAATAGTCCAATGCGTCTTCGGCGGTTATCTTGACCTTCACAAACATAATCGTTCAACGAAGAACACACACAAACAGTGTTGCTCACCAGTAATTGCCAGCACTGCGAATTGCAGTAAGGTCTTTTCGCGAGCCGAGAATACTCCTCGCAGCCCACCTTCATAGTTGCGTTCGCGTCAAAATGGCAAAAAGAAGACGCCAAAAAGCAAATGGCAAAAAGAAACACACCACACCTCCTTTGCTCGAAATCAACAACCAAAATAGCAAAAGAAAGAATCCTTCGGTCTGATACCATAGTCCTGAGACTTTAATGAAGAGCAGAGTCTATCCCCGGACGGAAAGAAACCGTGTGCTGATGAGGCGGGTTTACTTTCTAATGAAGTTTGGAAATCTAAAGTTCGTTATAAGTGCTTCTTATGTTGTGCCGAACTTGCGGCGAACAGAGCGGAGGACGGGAGGGATCGGGAGAGGGCGGCGGGATGATGCGGCGGGATGATGCGGCGGCTCATTTCGTGGTCTGTTGCCCTCCTCGAAAAGCTAGTACAGTCTTTGCTTGTTGCTCTCACCGACAACAGCGTTCCATTCGCTCATATCCAAGGTCGTTCTCAGCCCGCGCCCGCACTCAATCATTTACTTATACCGCAAATCCTTGCTCATGGCAATCCCCTTCTCTCAGTCCAGATATCCCATCTCATGATCCAGCACGCTCTTCAGCGACTTCACCTCGCGGTGCGCCCCACTATTCACAGGCGGCCAAGCCTTGTGCCTCTTCCCCAACGCACTCGCCTCCTCCAGCGCCAGCGCCAAGTTCTCCAACCTCCCATGGACAACATATTCCTGCTCCGCCAGTGCTTCAGCCAGCTCGATCTGGTGATTATCCAGCAGCTCCGAATTAGGGACTACAATAATCGGCACGGATATCCGTAGAGCGTCGAGAATCGTTCCGGAGCCTGGAATATCAGCATGAAGCTTTACAAATACCTGCCTACAGCGCGCATACCGGCATGGCTGATTACAACGCCCACCTCCCGCCCATTCCGCGACCCGCCCTTGGCTCGCAGCATGTAGGGTGCCAGTCCCGCTTTGTCCAGATCGAAGCCGTGGATATGGAGATTCAGGCTTCCCCTCGCTGCGATACAGCTATCAAACAAATCTTTACCACCTTGGCCATATTGTACCAGCAGCTCCGTATAGCCCTGTGATTCCAGCGCTGTAAGGAACACTGGCGCGAGTGCCGCTTTGATCAGGCCCACGAAAGATGCTGTTGCGCCAATGGTGACAAAGCATGTCTTGCCAGGCGTATTGGATGTCATGATGCGGGCGGTATAATCGCTACATTGTTGAATATTGAGACGAAGGTCTGATGAAGTGCACATGGAAGATACCAATGGCGCAAAGCGACGGGCCGTCGATCTAAACTCCTTTGGGAAGGGAAGGGAAGGAGCAGTCTTGGCCAACCAATATTTTGCTAAGGTACTCTACTCTACCGTACGTGTCTTCTTCTGAACGGATACAGTCGAATACGATCCGCTTTCAACCAATATTTTGCTAAGGTACTCTACTAGGTACCGTACGTCTTTTCTTCTTTTCTTCTGGACGGATCCAGTCGAATACGATCCGCTCTCATCCTGTGGTAAGGTATTCTCGAGCCAAGCGTGAGATAACATTCATGCCCACCGACAAGAATATTCATCAAGAGGTAAGTCTCATAGTCTCATACCTTATACTTGCTAGTTCTTACGCACTGGCTTCCACATCCTCTTCCAGATTCTCTCACGTCTCCGCTCTCATACATACAGCCCCAACTCATCCATTCCAGCCACTGGAGCAGCCATAGCGGCCTGGGAATGACATCTAACGCAGAAGTCGAGCAGCTGCGTACAAGACTAGAGAGGCTGCCGCAGGAGCTCTACGACCAGATTTACAATATTACCTTCGCTTTCGACTCAGCCAAAGAAGACTCTCCTGATCGCCTGATAGACGAGAACTATCGACTGCCCTGGCAACTTCAAATCGATCGGAACCGCCGTAAAGAGTTCATGGAGCACTACTATGGGAGCACAGCTTGCTGGAGATTTCCGCAAGATAGAACAAGGTTCTTGTTCTATCCTTGGGTGCGCTCACTCTCCGGACAAGCCAAGATGCTGCTCAGGAATGTTGATCTGAGCGGGCGCTGTGAAATTTGGCAAGGTGAGGGATCGCGTCCTAGCTTCTTAGTCCGCGTTCCTGGATCCGACCATACTTCTCACACCCTTGGACCTATTTGGGTGGCGGTAGTGGAGGACTGTTATGGCACGGCCAAATCGGCCAAGGCGCCGGACGAAGATAAGGCTGCGAACAGATGCGCATTACCCGCGACGACATTACACGGGATGGCGATTGTGGAGCGATATTTGGAATATTCCCGGGTTGTTTGATGTTCCGTGCATCACTGAGTAGCTACTGGCGCCACTATGGCGTGTGGTATAGAACCAAAGAAGTGACCGACTCTGCAGAGATTGTGCGATGGAATTCGTGATATGTTAGCAAAGACTAACACAGTAATGTCTCTTTGGAAATGTTTCTTTGACGCGGTCGAGCCGATTCCTCCATAAATGCTTGCTCTCCGAGGTCCATCTGCGGACTGTCTAGGTATCGTAGCAATGTTCGTGGGCCGAGATGAATGTTAACACTTCTTGATTCTGTCCATGATGCTCTCGGCCGGCTGATTGCGATGTGAGCGAGAGCAGCCTTGAAGAGAGTGCTGTCTGATCGATGGAGTGATGCCCATGAACAGAGAGACGTGAAGTCTCAAGCTTCGCCGCGGGAGCGATCATGGTCACGTGATTTGAGAAAGTCGTGGATTTGGGAGGTCGAGATCCCAGACACATTACTGATTCATCCACACACATCTCATGGCGGCACCGTTCAAACGCGTATGCCAGCAGGCAGCGCGACATAGCTCGCAATATCGCGCAATTTCTTCACAGCGCCAATGGAGTGCGCGACAATGCTACTCTCAAACCGCATGGAGACCCGCGGAACGCAACCAGCTCACCACCTCCGACTACGACCACAGCGGCAACATGGACTCGGACGCAGAAATGGCAGCGCTATCAAAGACACTGCTCGGCGAATCCGAAATCTCATCCACCGCCCACGCCGAACTCGAACAACACCGCGAACTGCGCGAAATGGTCCGACTCGCAGCATGGGAGATGCCATTGCTCGCTCAACTTTCAACACCCTTTGAACCGCCCAAACCGACCGAGTTACCGCTACGATGGCGCTACACGACCTACTTCGGCGAGCCCCATCCCGCAAGCCGCAAGGTCGTGGTGGAGTTCACAGTAGCACACCTCAATCTTCCTCCGGCAGCGGCATTGAAATTGAAGAAACTGGCCGGAGCACGATATAATCCCGAAAAAGACATGGTACGGATGAACTGTGAATCATTCGAGACGCAGGCACAGAACAAGCGCTACCTGGGCCAGACGATTGGCAAATTGATCGAGGAAGCAGAGGATACAAAGGGAGATTCATTCGAGGATATTCCACTGGATCTTCGGCATCACAAAGTCAAG
Organism: Ramularia endophylla; assembly: GCA_002116395.1. Taxonomy (NCBI): domain Eukaryota; kingdom Fungi; phylum Ascomycota; class Dothideomycetes; order Mycosphaerellales; family Mycosphaerellaceae; genus Ramularia; species Ramularia endophylla. The sequence continues at coordinate 61,454 of KZ109742.1, read as the reverse complement.
CAACGGCTGAAGTTTCCTGAAGAGTGGAAGTTGACACCGGCGCGGCGGGAGGCTTTGGAAGAGAAGCGGCGGGCGCTGTTGTTGGAGGAGGGTAAGCGGGTTGAGGAGGATCGTGTTGTTAGTGGTGCGGCTGCTATTGAAAAGGCGAGGCAGGCCAATTTGAATAAGGTGGAGGAGCCTGTTATGGCGCAGGCAAGACAGGCGCTGCCGAAGGGTAAGCAAGGTAAGAAGGAGATGGGGCAACAGAGGAAGATAAATCGATAAGAGCGACTGTGATGAGCGGTGTACAATATGTGGATGGCTAGATGGGTTTGAATGTACAAATTCTGGACGCGGATCACACCACCAGGCATTTGGGTGAGTATGGATGGGACGAAGTGAAAGCTCTCAGCCCATTTCAAGCCGATCTTTTTCTTCATTGACGGGAGTCTACGGTTTGTCTGGACAGAACGCCCAGGCCTTGCTTTTCTCATTCCTGAGAGCTCTCGGATGGAGGGACATGCAAGCAGGACGGTGAGAGCTAGATCGCGCCTTCGATCATGCATTGCGAGCTGATGGCAACAATGGAATGGAATCGTACTAACCCTCTCAGACATGGCATTGAGTCAACTTTTACAAACACGTCTCCACCGACTGCCTTTCGCACATATCAAGGACTGCTGCCAAGAGACTGCCTCTATTCGACTTGCCTCGGATGTGTCCTGACTCGGACGTACATGGACCAGCAAAGCCTCAACGCCAATCCGAAGTTGAGAATAGCGAGACTGAGAGTTCTCGCACGCTCATGCATGAAGATAAGGTGAATGGTTGGGATACGCCAGATGGGCCGCCATTTACCTGTGCGAGTCAAGTACATCATCGACAACGAGAGTTGATGAGGTTGATCTCGCAGTTTCCAACCTGCAAGGTCGGTGAGTGCGGAGACAAGGCCGGATCCGATAGCGATGGAGGTACGCATTGCATCTAGCCATGCGCCTCAGGGTATTGCATCGCCTATTTGTACCTTTTCCCCAATGAACCATAGCGAGAGCGAATGATGAGGGTGAGGTCGAAGGTGGCAGGTTCTGAGGGCGGAGACCACGCCGGACCCGATGCTCATGACACAGCAAATAGCATCTGATCCACGCGCCTTCATCTCCTGCATCGTCCATTTGTACCATCTGACCGATGGTCGCCAGAGGGGCGAACTTGGCTTGTCGTCTCACTGCATCGTGCAACTGCCGACCTTCCAGCTTGATAATCAATCGGCCGACTCGGTGAGGTCGACGAGCAAAAGTGGCCTCCTGATCAGTCCCCACGGCCAGTGGGTCTTACAGTCCTCAGCACTCTCGCCTTTTAGCAAATACTTTCTCACAAGTCGTTGCTCCCCTGCCCCGAGAGCGCATCGAACGCTCGGCGGCCAATGGACGTTTCTTGGCCGACATCGCTAAAGATCAAGAGGTGGCATTGAATCGACCGCTGATTGACAGCTTCAGCTCCATTTCTGTACTTCGTCGTGAGTTCCAAGCAGCGGAAGTGGAAAGAGAGCGACAACTACTGTGATCAAGACGCTTGGCACGGATGATATCGGAGTTTTGAGAAATGCCTCTCGTAGCAACCTTCGGCATTCGCAACAAAGAGCCCCAAAATTGAGATGTACCCGCCTAGGTAAAGCAGTCTATCAAAACGACGCTGGAGAGCTCGTGCGGGACCCAGTGTGGATCAACCCCATGAATCGAGTTTGAGGTCTGGTGGAGCTTCAGCGGTTCGGTCTATGCCCAGAAGAGAAGGAGGTTTTGAACAACATAAGGACTTTGAGAAGTTCTCTGAAGCATTCTTCTGTCTGCCGGGACATCTGCCGTAAAGAAACTCGAGATGACATGTCTTGTCAGACAGCTGAAACAAGGCCATGCTTCGTGGAGTCGATTCCGGTTGTCCACTCAAAAGAAAAGCACATGCAAGATCGCATCAATGCTTGCTCGGTCTGTCGGCAAAAGTCTTGGATGTTATGACGTGAAGTGAAGGCATCCGTACCCGCTTTATGCTTTTCGCATAGCTGCATGTCAAGCATGGAGCATGCAAGCCATGCAGTAGAGTAGGAGCGAGGGGAGGGTCCAGAGGGGTTCTTTTCGAGCTCGTGCAAGTCGATGTTTAGACTTGCTTTGCATTCGAGCGCACAAAGAAGGAGGAAGAAATCAATGCTCGCTACCATGATGATGCATTGCCAGTGTTTTACCGGGCAGGTGCGAGGCAGGTGAATGTCTGGCGTAGCGCGACCCCGCACTTCAAAATGCACCTCACCTCTGGTTCCCCATCACCCCACGCGTTCTTTATTCCTCTCTGTGCACCACCCCTCCGAACTAACTTTCGTCCCATGCACGCAATGGTGTTGGATCCAGCTGGAGCATTGGCTATGCGGGTCATGTTTTGTCCCCGCTTCTCTGCGTCTCCGATTTTGGAACCTTAGCTGGCGTCCCCGGTCGAAACGAAGCACGTCACAACGCTCGCATGTTAGAGGCCGGCCAACGCTTCCTCTAAACGCTAGTGAAGCGATGTCAGCTCGGGCGTGGTGGATCTCTCGATCGCAGGCGTTGAGGGCATTTCCAACATGCTCTGGCTGTGGTTAAACGGAAACGGAGCCAGAAGTCAAGAGTTTCACGGGCTGTGTCGGGTAAGTCAAGCATGATGTCGAGCCAAGCCATGGGAGAAAGGGCAGGGCTTAAAAGCGAAGGACGGCCCGCTCGAATGGTTCCTGCAGCACCATTCTTCAACAGGCAAAAAAGTCCATTCAACTTGTGCCTACACCTTACTTTTCTCATACTACCCTCAACAAGGCAATAAAGTCCCTACCTCTACCACACTTTCATCGCAATACCCATATCAGGCAATCATCATGTCGCAAACAGCCACTCAGACTCAGACTTTGGAGACCCTGCTCCAGCAAGCACGCGACAGCAAGGACTCTGCAAGCTGCATGAAACTTTACGACCAATGGGCTGCGAGCTACAACTCTGAAGTTAACGGAAAGGAGTATGTCGCTCCCTTGCTCGCCGCAGGAGAGGCTCTGAAGATCCCCGGAGCGGCCTCCGGCACCATCTTAGATGCCGGCTGCGGTACCGGTCTCGTTGCTGAAGCCTTGAAAGCGGGCGGAGCCAAGACCATCGACGGCATGGACCTCTCAGTTCCTATGCTCGATATTGCCAAGAAGACTGGCGCCTACCGAAGTGTCTTCAAGGAGGACATGAGCAAAAGGCTGTCGTTGAAAGACGACATTTACGACATTATCACCTGCGTCGGAACTTTCACATCCGGCCACGTCGGACCTGATCCAGGCTTGAGGGAGCTTGTGCGCATCACCAAGAAGGGTGGTACTGTCATCTCGACGATTTTGGAGGAGATTTGGATCTCACATGGATTCAAGGCGGAGGTCGACAAGCTGGAGGCATCTGGACTCGTAAAGGTTGTCAGCATGGAGTCGCTGGACTATGTAAAAGGCCGTGGCGACAAGGCAAGATTTGTGATCCTGGAGAAGGCTTAAATGATGAATGATGAATGTGATACCAGACTAGTAGAACTAGTCAGACGAAAGTCCTTGATGATCTTACCATTTATTGCCGGTTGTTCGTTGGCCAGCATTCGTCAGGACTCAGAAGTGGGCTCCCTTGAAAACAGGCAAGTATCACCTCCTGGTTTCTGTAGCCGCTTTTGCACTGTCTGCCTCGACAATTGACGCTTGAGGTGCAATGAAGGTTTGTCGCAGGAGGATTGATATTCTAGTGTCTCAGTAAGCACATCCGGGCGTTCGAGTTCAGATGGCGAAAAAAGATGATTGGAAGAAAAACCCTTTGGTGAATCTCATCTTTTCCCGACGACACCTAAGCGATCGCTCGGCGCTGTTATTATTTCTGAAGGCAATATAAGTCTTGGGAAAGGCATAGCTGGCCTTCCAGATACGGTGAGCATTGAGGATCGATTGATCTCTTGGACAATTTCTCCATTCACTTTAGATCAGAGTACTCCAGCCAAAGAACATGCTAATGGGCTATCTGCTTCTCGGTTTAACCGTTCGAGGATGTCAGGGGGTGACCTAAGCCATGGAGTCACAAATTGCAAAATGCAACTTCTATACAGCTTTTGTAGACCTTACTCACTTGCTCTATAAGTCTCAATGAAAGCTCTATACATACGTATCTCAAAGCTCTTAGTCTCCAACCTGCGAGTTGCATCGTATAGGAAAGGATAACATTACCCCAACCCTAACCCTAAGCACTCGTGTGGAGAAGGAGGCAGTTATTGAACTTGAGTAGATCATCTCAATCGTGTTCTCTCGGAAAGGTCATTGCTTTTAGAGTCAGTAAGAGCCCTTCTGTCAGTATAGTCTCGCTCATTACATGGCAGAGAGATCAGATCGTCGAGCAAAGTCTGTGCATATTTTTCATTTTGGACAGCCTCACATATCTAGATCAACAGCTCTGGCGAACGAGAATCAGGTCACCTCAAGACGCTCTTTTTCAACGGCCATTGCAATTCGAGGCATCAGAAGCCCATGGGCTGGCATAGTTGCTCCTCGCATGGCGGAGAGACCTGATCATCGAACAGTCCCTACAGGGAGTTCTCACACCGATAGCCAGTGGATCTGCCAAGAGATGATATACAGCGAGAGGTTAACAGCGACGAGATCACGATGAAATTGAGAAGAGAGACAAAAAGCATTTAAAAGGCCGTCAATATTTATCACAACGTGCATGTTCGCACATCTGATAACTCTAGTGTGAAAAAAGCGGCATTCGCTTTCATCGCTGTCATTTCATCGTCCTGTACATCGTTCTGTACTTCATATCATCACTCTCTGTCATCAATGCCACCATCTCTGTAGCCTGGTCGTCATCATTTCCATCAATGCCTCCAAACCGCCATTTCTCCTTCATTTCACCCTTCAAAGCTCCCATGGGCGAACACGCTGCTGCTGAGCCTGCTGTGGCGCCGGAGAAATCTTGCGCTTCTTGCTCGGAGTGGTGTTGTAGATGTCCTCGGAAGCTTCCTCGTCCTCGGTCTCGTTCTCGTCAATCATGCAGGGCCTGCTGAGGCCCATGAAGCAATAAGCATCGCACTTGTGCTTGGAAGGTCTCTCTGCTGGAGGTGTCACCGGTGAGAGCTTGCGCTTCTTGCCCTGAGTGTTGATGCCGTTGTAGACGGTCTCGTTCTCGGTGGTGTGGACTGTGGTAGTGGCAGTCTCGGTCGTAGGAACGATGGTGGCAGCGGCCTTGGCGGCTTTGGTAGCCTTCATGGCAGCGACGGCGGCGTTGTGGGCCTCCCAGGTGAGGTTCATGGGCTGGACTGGGTTGTTGTTGAGGCTCATCAGAGCGAGTGCGGCCTTGTGGTCGGCTTCGGACCACTGGGTCGGGACAGTGGTGGAGGTTGTCGCGGTGTTCTTGGCCACGGGCGTCTTGACAGGAGTTCTCTCGGTCGAAGTGCTGGCAGTCACGCTCGGTCTCGGGGGTGCCGCAGCTGTCGCATCGGGTGCTCCAGCGGCGGTAAGGTCGCGCCACATCTTGTAGTTGTTGGCTGGGTCATTGACGGTGTCACCGATGGTAACGGCCTGGACGAGGAACTCGATTGGCGGCATGCGGCCAAGTGCACCTGAGCGCAGCGAGTCGTCGATCCATGGGTGGATGGTGTCGAGGATGTAGTCGATCGAGCGGATACCAGCGAAGGTGTTCTTGATGTACTGAGCTTGGTCAGGGTGGATGGCGTCGGCATTGCTGGGCTGGATGAGTCCCTTCTTGCCCTTGACTGGCTGGACCTGCACGAAACGACGGGCGGCGGCGACGTTGTCCTTGTTCTTGACAAGCTCGGCGTTGTAGGCGTTGAGACGGTCGTCGGCACGGTTGAGGAGCTTGACCTCGAACGTGGCCTCTGGACGCCACAGCTTGATGCGGATGAGCTGTGTCTTGAGGGCCGACAGCCAGAAGACCCTGTAGGTGTCTGGGGTCTTGTCGCTGGCGTACTTGCTGCGCTGGTAGTCTTTACGGCAGACGTAGGCCCAGACGTCGTCTGGAATGGCGCTGGTCTCGCTCTTGTTGCGGCCAAAGAAGTCGGAAATGAACTTGCGGCCGGTTTTCTCGCGTGGCTGTCTGGTCATGTCGAGGTTGGTGCAAGTGAGATCGCCACAGTCCCAAAGTTTGCGATTTATGACGATGGTGGCCCTCGGGCGAGCAGCAGGCGCTCGAAGAATGAGCCGCTTTTGAGCGGCCGAGGAAGCGCCAGCGGAGCTGGGCGGGGCGGGAGTCGGTGGAGAGGCCATTGGGGCGGTGGTGGTGTGGTGGTGGTGTGGTGGTGGTGTGGTGTTGTGTGAGGGAGGGGGAAAGGGGCAGCCAGCTGCGAACAGAGAAGTGAAAATAAGTTACAAAAGGGGAGTGAGGTGATGGTATGGAAGAGAAAGAATGAAGAGCGGACGACCAAGTTTTAATCGTCCTGCCAGAAAATTTTCCTATTGTCAGTCGTGAAATCAGCGTGATTGGTAGATCAGATGGACAATGTGATGTTTTTCTGAATAAAATCGTCTCAACTCGTCATTTGGTTCATTCACTGTGATGTTTTCTCCGCATGACATTGAGCTCAGGGGTATCAGGACCATCAGTATGTGCGTGATCAGACCAATGTCATAAGAAGCATTGCACGCTGACGAGCGTCTCGAGCCCCATGAGTAGGCTCTTTGCACCGCTGGCGTACGCTGTATGGACGAAAGTGTTGCTGATGTTTGAGACGGAAACGGCTCCGGAGTGATATTTTCGGGATGTCCCGCAGAAGATCGGCGCATCCGTGCGCAAGTTCACCTCCGACATGGTCCACAGGGCCAATCAAGCGCTGCGAGATTCTGCACAATGGTTGGCGTACTTGATTCTATTATTGGCACAATAGTTGGAATTTCCGAGCGGCCGGGCGGAATGGAAGGTCTAGGAAGCTTCAGCATAGCAAAGACGGGAGGGTATTCGTCAGAGATGGACAATGCTTGCCCTCTGAGGGACACAAGACACGACTTCGAACGCTGCGTAGAATGTACTATGCAGTATGATGAGCGGACCGGCCATAGCTTATACACCGCGTGAAAGCAAGAACTCCGTAGGCCAAAGAATGACAATGCCGGCCCAGCGAACTTCGACCGTTCAAATTGTTACCATAAGATGGAGTGCAGCAGGAGAGGCGGTCGACGGCAGTATCGGGCATTCCGTTGCGTGGAAAGTGACTCTTGAGGGCATCGGAAGCACATCCTGGGCCGCACACCGCGTGAGTGCAGTGATCCCATGATGCCAGGCACGACAATGCCACGGGAAGGAACTTCGACCACTTAATGCCTTGTGGTCAGATGGAGAGCATCAAGTGGAGCGGCGGACGTCAACATCAGGTGCATCGTTGCGAGCATGGAGGTTTGGGGATGTGGTGATCATTCAACGTCATTCAAAGCCTGAAGTGAATGAAATGGTCTGAAGTGGGCTAGCGCCAAACCTTAAATCCGAGCATTGTCGCAGAGAAAGGAAGGTATGCTGCGAGGTCTGTGGCAGCATCTCCACGGTGTAGGATAGCACCCTAACCATAATCAGTACTCTAGCCGTATCAGCATTGGCCGTAGTCGTATAGCACCGATTCCAGGAGAGCTTCGGTTTGGTACCTTGTCCTCGCTGATGTGTGTTGGATGGTATATCTTGGTGACGCAGTGTCCGTCGCGTGAGCTACGCTGGGACGCCTATTAGCCTGCTTCACGCACACCACCACCCACTTCCCCCTGACCCGTCCCGCTTTGCGCTGCGCCGCCCTGCTCCGCCAATCTGTCTGTCGCTCTCGTCGCCGGCGCCTCAGTCACACACTGTGTTTCGGGATTTGGCTGGGTGGTCGAAAGACCACATTTGGATTCTGATGTTTTGGGTGCGATAGAGAAGGATGACGAAGACGAAGACGATAATGATGTCTTGATGTGGGTAGCTCCCTCCCGGCCGTGTTGTGCTGACGAGAAAGCCGGGAGGTACAATGCCCCCGGTTGTTGAGCTTGAAGAGGAGGTAGTACTTTGGCCCGCAGCCAATGCTATATATGGCCTTCTCGGAGAAGCAGAGTACTAGAAGGATAACAACACTTCGCCGCATAGAGTGTTGGAGAAGTTAGAGCTCGTATGGCAGTTATAGAGAAGCCGTTACATCGAGTGATGAGATCCAGTCGTGGTTGTGGCATTCATATCCGTCCACGATATAAAGGACCCCAGGACAAAGGCCACCATTGTCATCAAGGGCTGTTGATGTACGAGCATAGCTGTTGCCTTCCTCAGTAACGGAAGTCAATATCGCCTGCGGGAATAGTTGCAGGTTAGATGGGATGTGTGGTTCATCGCCCGATCGACTTAGATGCTATGACCATTTGCCCGATGTTGAGTTCTCGTGTCTCGCTGCTTTGAACGATAGCGTCTGTAATCTTAACGGCGTCTAGCTGGCAACGAAGACTACCGCGTTCGCCGAGAAGCTGTGGTGAGGTCGTCGTCGTCCTAATGCTCGAGGACCCAGTCAACGAAGTTGACACCTGTTCCCGCATTCCACTAACGATCAATCTGGAAGAGAAGTAGGTCCAGCGAAACCTTCAGGAAACGTGAGGCTTCACGTACTCCCTTACATGTCCAATCCATGGCGAAATCGTATCCCTCGGCTCCGCAGGCAGGATAGGTAATGATGAGCGGGAGCAGCAACTTATCATCCAACCGCTGAGAAGGTTGAATAATGAGATCCAAGATCGGCACCAGGAATCTTGCGCGGGCAGCGAGTTCCACCATATCTCGCGCGCACTACTCACAGAGACTCTCGCCGCGGATGCATCGTGATCCAGCGAAGCGTGCGGTCCAGACAAAATAGACGGCGACTCAGTCTTGGGCAACAACGAGCTTCAGGAGGATATCCTGTCGTGTCGCACTATCTCAGGCATGACCCAAGCGCTTTGCTAAATTTAAGAATAGTAGCCGGAGCAAATGTGATACCGGATCTCCCGCCCTTCGAATCTGAAATGGAGACGGCGGGAAATGAGCCCTTGAGGTCACCGATCGGGGTAGTGTCCAACAGCTGGGCATAGTCCAGCGGAACCGGACAGGAAGTGCGACATCGAATGGTGGGTGGTTCTTACACTAGACAGACACGGTGGCAGACAGACGGCGGTGGCTGAATTCAGGCGCCGGTCTATCGCTTATGCCCACAGTAACGTATGAATTGATAATCTCCTGTATTTAGGGCCGTCAATCCATGTGATTATAGGGGATGTACACTCACAAACAAAGAGCCAAACTCCAAAAAATGCCCCAAGCCAGTTTCGTAGGCCATCCCAACTATGCCGCCCTTTTCGCAATGCAACAGAAACCAAAAAAAAAAAAAGAAAAGCTGTGTGGAAACCGTCTCTCCTATCCCCTCCCTACCCAAAAGCCTGATCAATCCAATTCCTCGGCTTCCTCATCTCCCTCATAAACTGCTTCACACTATCCGGCGTCTTCGTCTCATTCCGATCCGGGACCTCCTCGCCTTCACCCTCGCCCTCATCTTCATAATACTCGGAACTATACACCCCCTCTACGCCTCTCAATCGTCAGCGGCATCAAGACTCCGGGGGAGTAACAAAGCCCTCACCACCAGCTTCATCTGGAGAAAACGGTACCGGTTCCTGAATCTGCACATTACGACTCTTCCCAAAGCTAAGATTCCGATGTTCGCGTTGTCCATCTTCTGCTGCTTCGACCACGCCGTCAAGAGCCGGAGCTTTGCCCTTGCCTTTACTATTTCGGCTCGTTTCGGAGGCAGATTCGGGCGCCGTGGTGAATTTCTCTAGTTCGAGGTCGTCGTCAACGACATTGCTGTCCCGGCCTTTTGAGGCTTGGGATTCGGAATCGTAGAATATGCTGCTGTCTCTTCGAGGTGGGTCAGGAACAGTATCGTATCCATTCTGATGAATATGCGCATCAGGCTCTGTCTTCAAGGTAGGTGCTCCGTCGCGTGCAGACTGCTTGTTCATGAAACTGGGCTGGCTGTGAGCATTCTCATCATTCGCCGCGGCTGAAGTATCTGTAATTTCTTTCTGATCAGACCAGTATTCCAACTTCTTCACTTGTTCATCCGCAGCATGCACCGCTTTTAAGATATTCTTTGCACGACGTGCCGCCGTGTCGTGCGTGTTCTGCTTCGCTTCATCCTCTTCGTGTTGGTGTCCGGCAAGATCATTCTGCTCCTTGTGGACCTGCTCATGACGAGAGATGAGGTCGGCGAGCAGCTGCCGTCGAGCGGATTGAAAGATGAACATGCCCATGATATCCTCCATCCGCTCACCAAGGTAGAAGAGTTCATCACCACCAGAATCGGTGAACTTTCTGACGGCAGCAATCTTCTCTCTGTCCACACTTGATTTTTTCAGCGCCAGAAACAGCTCGCCAATGGTCGTGATGTCCATCTCATGTACATCCACTGCAGGCTCCTTGAGCTTGGCGAGCGAGCCGTTTCGTCCAGTGAAAAGTGACGCCGGCCGCACCGTCTTGGGGTGGATTGTGAAGTAATCAGCCGTGAGCTCGTGCGCCTTCTCCTTGGTATGATGGGCCGTGTCTCTCCTCCTTCTCATGCGCAGCCAGCGTCTTCTGCGCACAAAGCTGTGAAACCAAGGGTGGTTGCCGTGCCATGCAAAAGTTGTAGCTGCTTTGCCCACAAAAGCAAGACTGTACTCCCAGCCCTCCTCGTCCACATCGCGGCTCATATCGACATACCAGGTCTTCCAAGCCCACTCCCAGCTGGGATCCGGCACCTGTGCGTTGCGTATGTCCACCGCACTCGTTCTGAACTGCGCATTCTGCCACGGCTTGGGATCGCTCGGCAGCAAAGACTTGTTGGAGTATTTGGGAATGCCAAACAAGAACATGCCTCGCTGATTCTCGTACAATATGTCGATAACGGTGTCGTGTTGGTCGCCTTTGCCGAGAGTTCTCTTGCGGCTGATTAGTCCTTTTGCCTTGGTTTGTGCTCGCTCGATATAGCCCTTTTGTGCTGGCGTCGCCTCCTGGCCGGGTAGTGGAGCGTCTGAGCCCGATCCTGCGCCAGCATCTTCCGAGGCCTGTTGACTCTCGACATGATATCGTTCCTGGCCGTACCGTGCATACTTTTGCTTGTTGTATTCCTGGCGCACCGACTGTCGTACCGTATTCGAGTTGTTGGTCAAACGCTTGTACAAGCCAGCCTGGCCGGGCGTGGGTGGAGCATCACTGTCACTCCGTTCAGCATCTTGCTCGCGCGTGTACGACGACTTCTTGGAGACGGTGCGATCGTTCAAGAGGATATGGTGTTCGGCCTTGATACGGGAGGGACTGGGTATGCGGGCCAAGGATGATGTTTCAGACATTATGTATAGATATTACGGATATGGATGTGGATATGGATGGGCTAGATGGTTCGGTGAAGTGTGTATCGAGACATGGGATTGGATCATCACCTGTCACACAGCGCAATGGGAGCGGCGGCCGCTTCGTCGACGTGGCCGTGGCCAAACAGCACTTCCGGGATCGAAGCAATGCGGGTCTTGCGAGGCTGAGGCTGTGGTGACGCTGGTGCTGGTGCTGGAGATGCCGTCGGAGTCGTCGAGTTGCTGTCGGAAGCGTCCGTCACCGACATAGTTATTGTTGGGATATCAGGACATATCAGCGTGAGAAGTGAAGTAGAAGCGAGTGTAAGGTATGCGTAAGGCAGTCGTTTGGGGAGGCGCGTCGGTTATCGTCCGTCGTCGCTCTCACCTGCTCCTTCCACTTGCACTTCCCTGTTCACGATCACAAGTCTTGGCATTGAATCTGTGGAGAAAGCTCGCGCCACAAGCAAAGACCAGCAACAATGACGACAGCCTGCGTCGCCGCGCTTGCCAGCGTGATGTGACCAGTGCTTCTCATTGGGTTTTGCTAACCTCGCCTTGCTCCTGCTCTGTCTTCTCACTTCCATCTCTTCCATCAAGACACTCTATACCGCATCCCCGCAATCATCCCAATCGCATTCCACAAATCACAAACATGTCCAACAGAGCTGTGGTATGTTGAGAGCACGGGATGAAATGGAAAGCCTCTTCAAGACACGCGACTAACAAGCAGCTTCAGACCGTTGGTGGTGGAGCTCTCCTCGCTGGAGCTGCATACTACTTCTACCAGGCTGGCGGTGACCCCAAGGTCGCCCAGAAGAAGGCCGAGGGTACGTTTCAATGCCGCCTTTGTCTGCGCAATTCCCGTCTCTAATCGCTTTGTTCTTCCAGCCGACGCTGCCAAGATCAGCCATGAGGTCCGCGATCACATCCCAGGCGCTACCAAGGAGGTAAAGAAGGACGCCGAGTCCGCTGCTGCCCAGGCACAGTCCAAGTTCAACCAGCTCGGCCGCGACGCAAAGGCTGAGGCCTCCAAGGTCGACGACAAGCTTCAGCAGTACAGGGCGGAGGGTTCCAAGCAGCTCGACGCTGCAGGCAAGGAGATTAACAAGGGAATTGTAAGCATACAGCAAGGTGGACGGTGGCAAAATGGAGCATGTGATTGTTCCGGCAATCCTGCTTGCTCATCGCATCTCGACATTCGTGCATCAAACATTTACTAACCCTCCTACAGAACAAGTTCGACAACACCGTCGAGCAGGAGGCATCCAAAGCCAAGAGCGGTCTCTCTGGCTGGTTCGGCGGAAAATAAGCGATTGACGACAATGTATGAATGAAGCTCGAATTGAAGTAGCCCGATACCAGTAATTGCAATTGAGAGAAGCTTGGCTGTACAATCCCGTAGCTCCACGGCATGTTGTTCCAAGTCTCACTCCCCTCCTCTTTTCGAGGAAGACCTGCCACCATCTCACTCGCCATGACAGACAACAAAGCTCTTCCACGCCTCGAGCCTTGCATGAATTGCAATTACCGGGCTGCAAAAGCTGTGCTTCTCGGAGGTACGCTGTTATGCTTTGTATCAAATCGGAGATGGTCACTAGCTATCGAGCTGGCAGACTCAGCTCATCTATCGATTTGATGATGTGCACACAGCCCGGGGTGCTCCAGCGACTGCGATACCAACAGATGCATCCTCCCGAGATGGCTGGAAGCACCATTGCGAGAAACCAAAGGCCAATGTTCTTTGAACCGTCTCAGGACATCAGTCCAAGATTCAAGCACTAAACAAAGTTGCTTCGCGGACAAAGATCTCGCCACTTCTGTCATGAGCATACAAAGCGAAAGGTTCAAAGATTCACAACACTCCTTGTCAGATGGACAAGCAATAAAGAAAGGCCCTTTATTCCACCGAACAATCCCCACAATCCCTCTTTATGCAGCTCACAATGCCACCATTGTGCACAGTATCCATGAATAAACACAAGAACAACGAACCGCACTCTTTGTGCAGAGGGCAAATGGAGAAGCCACCAACTATATATCCTTACTCTCACTCCGTTCCAAACTTCTCTCCTCATCCGCTCATTGGCTTTTGTGTACTGCCAAAGATCGTTTCAACACCATCTCCCCAAGCTCTTCGCACCTTGATCAACACATCCTTGTCACTCGCAAGTCGCCGGTCGACTTCGCACCCTGAACAACTCCCCTCAAAAAGTTCAGAACCGACAAGATGTGTTACAAGGAAACGCTCTACCACATGAAGTGCGGCTGCTACAGCAAGCCGCAATTCGTAGGTGAGCCCTGCATCCGTGCTCAGTGCGACCCAACCCTCAGCTCAACCGGCTGCTGGGACGTCACTGACATGGGCACAACATCTCTCAACAAGATGTGCAGGAAATGCGAAGTAGCAGAGGAGAGCTTCTCATCGATGAACGGATCTTCTCTCGGCAGGACTGAGAGTCACAGCTCCACTTCCACGAGTGCGAGTAGTATGTCCACGTCGTCCGAGGAGAGCAAGAGGAGCGTCCGAGCTCAGGCGTGTGTGAGTTTGGCTGGGATGGCTACTTACAAGCGACGCGCGGCCGATGGGAGTATTGATCGTAGTACTACTGCGTATCAGGCTTTCCATGAGACTGAGGGGAGGTTCTGGACTTCGGAGAGCCATAAGAAGGCTTATGTGGACACCATGTACAGCAGGGCTCCGAGGGCAGGTAAGTTGGCGAATGTTCGCAGCTCTTCGGAGTAATGTGCATCATCTCGCTGAAAGAGGAGGATTGGGAGGTAACTGCTACTGACATCTTTTAGAACCCATCTTCTGGATATTTTAATGTAAGTCTTCCGATTTTTCGTCCTGCAAATCATCTTTCTCACTACATACTCTCTTTCTCCTTTGCGTTCTCATAGCACGTAGTGTACTTGATTGTCTAAATTGCGGGACAGCTGCATCTCTCCAAGTAATTCTAATTTCTTTGTTCCTTGCAATTAAACCATTGACACAGCAGTTCCTTTCAGCCTACCTGTGTATAGAAGGCTGATGGTGAGTTGCTTGTCAAAAGATTGAAGTTCAAAGTGCTCGTCGTCATATCCCAAAATTGAACCCTCGCCCTCTCCATACCTTCCAAAAGGGGCAAAAATTTGAGCTGTGCCTGACCACTCAGCCAACCAACCAAGAAATAAAAAGCCAAAAAAACCAGCAGCTAAGCTGCAGGTAAGACAATACACCAACTTCGGTGAAGCTCTTCGGGCAGTCCGGCGGAGGACGATATTGGTTAGGGAGGCTACCGAATGCTCATATATCCCATGTATGGTCTAGTTGTTCGCTCCTGAGCTAATATTCAAAGTCATTCAAGGATGTGCAACGAAGTGGACTGTATAGCTGAATTCAGATTCTGCGATAAAAGCTAGGAATATTCGACACCTTATTATATTGGAATTTGGGGAGTGTGGGGTTTGCCGGCTTACTGCCGTTAGTATTAAGGTAGCTTGATTGGGTGGAATATATTCATTCACTTGAATGCCAAGATGTGGATTTGTGGAGCGAGTGCCGACCACCCCACTCAACTTGTTGCTTTCAAGGTATCGAATGGAGAGGTATGTTCATGAACGCTTTTTACTCATTACCATCTTACTCGTTATCGCTGTTGTTGCTTAGTGTCTTCGCTTTACATATCGCCGTTGTCGTCCTTCTAAACAATGCTTCCTCACGATGCCCTCAAAAATCTCTGCGCCACAACAACATCCGCCGACAGCGAACGCAACGCCTCAATCAGCTCATTCCCAGCAAGCTCCAGCTTTTCATCACTACAGCCCTCCAAAGCATCCAAAATAAACAGCACCTTCGTACTCTCCCCACTCAAAGCCGTTCGCGGCCCCTGCCTCCAATTCCACCTCCGACAAGTAACCCCAACCTCATCACACCAAACCACCTCCCCAATCTCAGGATTCTCTTCCACCGTCTTCCCATTCGCCATAGTCTCAAAAACTTCATCCCCCTTCGCTCGAACCAGAACCGGAGCTCCAACATACTTCTCCAAATCCTCTCCCCCAATCGGAATCTGATATCTAACAGAAACAGCATTATAAATATCAGTCAACCGATTGATCCTCGGTAATCCCGTAGCTGGTTCTTTCCCCATTGGTGAGATTCGTCGAGTTAGTGCTTCGACGCTATTACGGAATTTATTTGGTTTGGAGCCGAAGGTTTTGTAGACTTCTCTCCAAGCTGCGATGTGTGGGATGTTGGTGACTGCTTGTGAGGCCATGCTGAGTCGTGCTGAGGCTTCTGCTTGGAGTAGCATGGATTCGCTGAGAGCATCGCTTGGGCCTGAAGGTATTCTCGAGACGGCGATGAGTAGAGCGCGGTAGTCTGGTCGGAGAGCGAATACTTCTGGGGATATGGTTGCGCGGTTGAGATGTGCTTGGAGGGTTGTTGTTGTCATTTTGTAGATTGGGCTTGCGAGCGATTCAGGCTGGAGCCGTTCGCTTT
This sequence comes from Ramularia endophylla, assembly GCA_002116395.1. Lineage (NCBI taxonomy): Eukaryota > Fungi > Ascomycota > Dothideomycetes > Mycosphaerellales > Mycosphaerellaceae > Ramularia > Ramularia endophylla. Next base: position 45,588 of record KZ109742.1, on the reverse strand, counting down.
TGTGGATGTTGAGCAAATGAATGAGGTGGTCGGTGAGAGCAACTTGATGTTGTTTCTCCAATTGAATCAGCTTGTGAAGTTTGTGAAGTCGTGTTCCTTGCGGCTGACATGGGTGAGACAGAGATTTATACTCTAGACGAGGCGCTACTTTGCGCCTTACGCCCTACATGTAATTCGGCTCAGATATTGGGCGTGACATCGAGAAATCCATCAGAGCCATAGTAACAGAACTCGTGTGATAATACTGACATTGCTAAGTGATCTGCGACTGATTAGTCGTCATCAAAGAATGAAGACGTGTCGGCTTTGCGTAGGGATTGGTCTCCTCAGAACTCCACCACAAGCGTACCGAGACTTCCTAGATGATCATCGCGCTAGACTCTCAGAAGATGAGGCACGCGGCAGCATCACCGCTTCCTGCTTTCATTGTAGAACTTGGATGCCGCATCGCTTGGCGACGATTGAGGAGTAAAGTACTTAGAGAACCGGTCGGCGATCTGGACCAAAATTCAGCGGTCCTCCAGGATGACATGTTGACTTAAACGATCGAAGACCTTCCCATCGTCTCCCGCAGAGAGGACTCTGAAGCCATTCCAGTCATGGTGACATCGACCCTGGCCATGTGGTTCCGTCAAAGGTGAGCTCTCTAGCTGCAGAATCAGAGGACCTTGCAGAAAGTCTGGGCATGTTCTCTGGTAAACAGTCCTTGTTCGACGGCAGCAGAGTTGGAGTGTAGTTGCGGTCGACTCGTACGGTCATACGTTTGATCCTCATTTCTCCCGTGGTCGCGGTCGGTAATTCTCCTGGTTGCAACGCTCTGAAATGGAGCGAACAGTTGAATTGACATTAGAATGGGTCGTCAGTGATAGAAACGATGGAAGAGAGCAGGATCGCTACAAGAGGAATTAGCTGCGGTGAAAAGATGTCGATCTGGCGTGAGGGTGTACTTACCAAAGCAATTGCGGTAATACCTGCCGACTGATGTCGGCTGTTCAATTCATGTCATAAGAGCCCAACAAGAGGCATCTGAAATGCCTTGAAGCACCTTCAACCTCGGTGGCGACTCGTTCGAAAATAGCACGATTGCGAGCCACATCCCTAATTGAGTGTTCACTCTCACTCCTTTTCGTCCTCGTCTTCGCGACCGCGTCTCTCGCCGGGACTGCGACTCCGCTGCCGGCCACCTTTTCGTCCGCTCTTCGGTCCCTGGCCCTTCACGGGTGGAGGCCGCACAAACGCAAAGTCGACGCCAATCGTCTGCTCCAGCAGCTGTTCTCCATTCGCGCCCTCAATCGCAGCTTTCGCCTCGGACAAAGTCGGGTACTCGATCAAAACGTAACCCTTGAGTGCACAACATTAGCACTGCCATGTCCCAAGCGCGCCATATGCCATTCCTCCAACTCACCTTCACATAACCCGTCCGCCGGTCCAGATTCAGGTGTAGGTTTTTGATCTCCCCGTACTCCCCGAACAGGTCTTGGATATCCTCCTCCGACGCCTCTTCGTGCACGTTTGTGACGATGATGATCCAGCCCTCAATGCTGCGCACTGCAACCGCATTCTGTGCCGTCTTCGTGTCGCTGTAGCCGGAGGTGTTCTTGCTCTTGTCCTCCTCGGTCTGCTGTGTGGGCGAGCCCGGCGCGTCTTCCATCTCTGCGTCGGCCATATTGGGCGATTGATCAAGGTCGTGAGAGTGTTGAAGGTCAATGCTGTGTTCAAGTAGGGTAGCGCAGAGCAGCTGTCGTCTTGTTGTTACGCCGGGAGATCGAGATCGCCCGACATTGATCCGCCGGGCGCCAAGCTTTGCAACTTCCATGGAAAACTTCACCTCGAGTTCATCCTCATCATCCTTCCATCAATACACCCAACGCCGATGCGACACCTCATTCCGGACATCCATGCGTCCTTTTGCTGCTTCATATGAACAGCCCTGAAGTTTGAAGCGGCGATGACTCGAGTGCGAGATCGCCGCACGAAAAGTCTCATCACTTTGGCCCTTTCCTAGCAGCCTGAGTTTGTGCTATTACAGGTCATTCCCAGAGGTCATTTCCATCCCTCACACTCTTCAAGCAACCCGACAACTCCAGCTACTCGCCTCCCTCGGGAGAGTCCACGAGGTCTGCCCTTTCACGAGGTGCGGAGCAGCCCTTCTGAACGCGTCTTGCTGGATGGAGACCGCTGTGAGCTGGCCGAGTCAGCCGCAAGCAATCGCCGTGAGGTGTGCGTGCGCGGCCACATCGGTGTTGCCAGACTAATTCTACCAACGGACCTTCATAGTTCATACTGCCTTCCCACTGGGATCACCAGGGAAGTGTGACTCCTTGCGCGCCGACATTTCCCATCCCCAGCACTGAACTGCAGGACGTGAGTCTTGTTGGCTTTTCGACACCAAATTTGGGTTGTCAAATGGTACGTTCTGTTCCATTCCCTACCTTGTTGCTCTGATGAGACCAATCGTTACCTGAACTCAAAACAAACTGATGTTTTTTATTCAATATACCAATTGTTCCTACTGATCTTGCAACTCCAAACTTCGCCTTGCCAAAACTTGCTTCTACAAATGAACACAAGCTAATGTGTTATTCTTACAGATGATCAATAGTATCTTCAGCTCTGGCTTATGATAGCTAGGCCTCGGCTGCCGTTGCCAATGCATATCTTTACTCCCATGCTCACTCGGCATTCCATTCTGTACCCAGATAGCATTCCATTCTGTACCCAGATACATCTATTTGGTATTGTTGATTCGTTGCTTCGCTAATGCGCTTGTGCCTCGGCCGTTCGACATCTCACACCTCGAGGAAGAAAGGCTCTGATACGTGCCGACGAATGCAAATGATGGCCATTATTCGAGGTAAGCACATGGTCCTCATCACTCCGTTCCCACAATCCCAAAATGATTATCAGCTCAACATGCATGGCTTTCTGAGCGCACCTTGACCGGTGCATCACAATGCTGAGACACAGCACCCTGTATGATTACCTCGTTTACCTCACCCTTTTCTCGACACGAAGCGCAATCTGTACAGTGTCTGACGTGTTTCATTACAGACTCAAACCAGGGCTCCTACGAATAGACTGATCTCGCCATTGTAACATGAGCATGTTCATCGCAACTGGAATTGTGCTCTGCCACAGGAATGAATCTCGGTCTGGATTTTGCCGCTACATTCAAGAACATCCGAAGGGATTTGGAAGCTTCCCTCCTATCGCAGCAGTCTCAACATGCATCCTTACGAAATTACAATACTGAACTCAGAAACGGTGAATACAGCATCCGTTCCAGTAAATGCTTCCGTCCCAGCGCCCGCGCTGATCAGATACTGGCTCTCATCCAAGCCTTGATCAGAGACAAGGTAATCCAAGAAATCCTTCACATCACCGCTGAAGTTCGTGATCTCGCTTAATGGCACAAACGAGTAGACCGTCATCTGTCCGTTCACCCCTTTATACAAGCTGAAGGAGTTGCCGGCGAGTGTGACAGACGTGACTGCTGTGGCGTCTCCGTCGGCTCCCTGGGATTTGAAGGTTTAGCAACTGGAGGCATGGGTAGCTGAATGGAGGACAACTAACGTAGGTTGAAGAGATGGGACCAGACCCTCCGATTGCAGCGAGCCAGACCATGATCTCATTCTCTTCGTCTCCGTCCGCTGTCGATGAGGTGAACAAATCATACGCCACATCAGCAACAACATCGGTGCCAGCGTACTTCCAAGCCCAAGCGGAAGTGATTGAAGTAATCGCAGACAATTGCTTAGCAGCGGCGGTTACGACGACGTTTGGATACGACTTGACGGAGGTCGCTGCACCTGCCCAAGACCATCTATGCGACGATTGTCAGTCCCATGCCGATCTTGCTTGGAAATTGGAAGCTTACGATGACGACCATGCTAATTTGGTACCGCTCATACTGTCGACACTGAAGCACCCGCTACCGGATGTCGCTGAGTCTTCGCCCCATAGATTGTTGTACACGGTGTATGAGCCTGTAACAACGCTGTCCTGGTTTTGAGAACAACATTAGCTATTCGGGAGCGAGTTCGAGCAATACGTCTACCCACATATTGGCCGCAAGAACTTGCTCGCTCAGCAATAGACTTGCTCGGCGCTGCGGCGACCAGGCCAGCTAACGCGACAAGAGGTACTGTGAATTTCATTGTTGCAATGAAAAAAGAAAGGAGAGTAAGAGTACGAAAATGTCTTGCTTGAAAAGTGGTCATTCCAAGCTCTTTAAAACGGCTCAGGGAAGCCAGGTTCTCCTTCGAGTGGGTACTGAAGTGCATCTCTGTGAGGTGGAAATACAATGTCCCGCCACCAGCCTTGGGCTTCTGAAGCGAGCCAACTTGAAACTCGTCTAGCCAGAGATATAGTATATACCATTGGTGGCTTTCAATCCATGCGTTGATCCTTAAGACGAGTGTCAAGACTGGTACGAGCCTGGGTTTTATCGGTCCGTTCACAAGTTCATATGATGTTCGTACGGTGTCTCTGTGTCTCTTTAATCGATGGTCAGCCGAACTATCATCAGTAAGAACCCGTTTGATAAATTTTCGACACCCCGGTCACAACCATTCGCAAGCAGTACTAAGCAGTCCAAACTACACACAGGCACTTCCAAGGGCTTGAAACCTGTTTAGAAACGTGTCTATATGCGCTGTTGCCCTGCCGTTTGATAATGGCCAACCAGTTTAAGGTTCGTGGGCCTGAATAGATCGAGAATCCACAAATTCCGGATCCGGAGTGGGAACTTTCAATGTTGTACAACATTGACGACCCACAACTACATCAACACAGCGGCTACAGCGCCAAACCAAGATGGAAGAAAAAATATATAGGATCAGAGCTTTCATTCCTAATGCTCAGATCCAAAATCGAGTCGCTTTTAAGCCTACAACAATACCGTCAAGATAGCGCCTCGTTCTACCACCCTAATAGACGAATCTACTAACGATTCGGACGCCTCTGCTTCCTCACTATAACAGCCAATACCAAAGCGAGTTCGTAAACCCTCGGCCAAGGCAAAAGCAACAACTACCTTTACTCTTAGTACTAATATCGACCCTTAACTTACGGAGAGTTAAGAAACTAGCTTATAACTAGCCCTTAAAGCTACGTAATCTACTAGTTTCTTATAGGCTAGTAACGCTACACTGTCTTAATAGTAACTCTTATAGCCATCTTAGTACTTAACGGCTAAGGGTAAGGTTAAGCCGCTCTAATAGTCTAAAAAGATAAAGGATTTCCTTATAGAAGAGTACTATAAGTAAATCAATATTAATAACTACGTAGACCTTAACCTTAAGCTAGATGTAAAAGCTAGTATCTATACTAGATTGTCTAAACTCGCCGAGCGTCTAGTTTCATAGAGCTAGGTTAATAGTAAAGTAGCTAAATATAAGGGCATCTATACTACGTATAAGATACTTACCGAACTTAGCTCTAGATTTAGTATTAATATAGAGAGTAAGGCTATTACTATACTAGATAACGTATAGGATACCTACTTAGCCGTTAACGGCTATAAATATATAATAGTACTACGATATAGTCCTTGTCCGTACTTAGCTATTTACGAGGTTATCTTTACTAACAAAGCGGCTAGAGGCAAGTATATAAAGACTAATAAGGCTCGGAAGGAACTATAACAACGTATAGTAGCGATTATAGCCGATAACGCTCTCGAGATTATTATATAGGAAACCGAGACAGTAACTACTCTAACGATAAGGATTATTAATAGCCCTATAGAGCCTATTGTTGTTGTTTATAAAGATAAGGATACCGCTAATAACAACAAGAAGCGGAAGTAGGTATAGCCTAATACTCTACTACTACCTATTAAAACACTAACTCGTAATAGTAGTATAGTAATCCTCGGTCAATCGCTAGTAAAGAGCTTCGAGTCGATTAAGCTACGTAACTATATACTAGAAGCGGACTTCCTACTCTCTAAGGGCTTTACTAATAACCTCCGTATCATCCGCGAGGCTAATAAGTGGTTTATAAATAACTACGAGGCTATTCTATTCTTATAAAGGACTAGTACGTACCGTTTAAAGTAGTTACGTTAGGTAGCAAACGATATTAATAAGGATTACGACGAGTTGTTTACTAAGGAAAGTAACTTAGCTCGTAATTAATCAAGTTACTAAAACTAGCTGTTTTTAGCGTTAGTATCTCTACTTATAGGATTTTTTATTAGGTCTAAAAACGATAGACTATTATTATTATATGTATCTTAGGCTATATAAAGTTATTTAGGATTATTCATCGAGCGGTTATACTAATATTTAGTTCTAAACATGTTGTATTGTTAGATTTTAATTAAAAATCGTGTTTTAAAAGTCTTAAAATCTCGAACTTTTTAATAAATATTAAGAAGATTCGAAAAGATTTATACGGAGGAAGCTAGAGGTAGTTAATATTCTCTAGAATGTAGTAGAAGTTTTAA